>JAESVK010000958.1:1036666-1073015 GCA_017140935.1 Hamamelis virginiana
ATGCAGATTCAACTTCTCACTAATTGAATTATTCCCCCTTTTACTGGTTTACTATCTTGAAGTTTTATGGTCATTCGATTAGGATATGAACTTAAATTTAGTACTCACACCATTTTTTTTTTCCTGAATTTTGATATTTTTTATGATACGTTGAGTTAATTTTTGTTTTACTTTGATGGAATTGACAGGAAGTGTAGAGGAGGCATGGTTTGATACTGTCATAGTATTTGAGTCAGACTGTGATGAAGATTTTCATAGTGTTCATGATGGTATGTAGTTTTTAATTTTATTTACAATTTGATTAAAAATAATGCTTTATTGCTAGTGTTCAGGTAATTAGATGAACTGATTTTGGTCATAAATGAAAAAAATATGTGCAGATGTTCTGTCTATGAATGGCTCTGAACTTGTATCTGTATCAAGTATATCATCTTCAAGAGATTTGAATCACAAGGACTGTAATGGTACTGACTTGCAACAGAATGCAAGGGAATCATCAAGTGAAAATTCCGAAAGCAACCTTGGAGGGGAAGTTGGTAAAAATGTTAATACCCTGATAACACACCAAAAAGATGTTCCGAAACCTGATTATCCCTTAAATGAGGTGAAGACTCCTGTCTTCTTGGATGAAGCCTCAGTTCTCAATGTGGATGAAAGTTGTGGAAGGGATGAAGGAGGAGTGCTACAAAACTGCGGACTTCTTCAAAATACTTGCTTGCCTTGTCTTGCTTCTACTGTGCCCTCAGTTGATAAAAGAAGATCATCAAGTCCAGACCTGCCAAGTTCGAGGAAAAAAATGTCTTTAAAACTTTCCTTTAAATTCAGAGAAGGAAATGCTACTCCGACGTTATGTGAGTGTCTCCACCCTTTTGCATCACCAATTACTAGTTTCATATTTATCCACTTTTCCATGTTTACATACTATATTTATCTTATTCATTTTTGGTTTCTGTTCAGTTTCATATTACTTAATTGTGAACTTGATCAAGGAGTATAAGGATAAACTAGTAGTTTCAAGTCGGTCTTGGTAGAAGAATTGTGATCATACTTGAAATGGGCAAATCATTGCTAAATCTTAAGATCTTATTATTTTAATTCGTACTTCAACTCATCTTATGTCGACTAGAAGTCTACAATATTGTATGGAAAGGAAGCACTTTCATAGATAAGTACTTTGATGAGATACTCTGTGATTATGTAAGAACAGTCCAACTGTATCCGTCCTCAGGAAAAAAAGAGAATAAAGTACAGTTGGATAGCTATTTGGACAACATAAGCACTGGATGTCATAGTGGCGATACATTTATTTGCACTGTACTTGCTTGATAGACATTGGTGCACTTTCCATTTTTGTATTTTTGGATGCTTTCCCCTTATATCATATTGATAATGAGTAGGCTCTTTGCTGAGAACTGGGAGCTCATGCACATGTTCTCTGTTTCAGTTTCTCCAAAGGCTCTTCTGCAAAGACCAATAGCAGGTTCCCAAATCCCATACTGCCCGATAGAGAAGAAAATGTCCAATTGTTGGTCCACTATTGAGCCAAGCACTTTTAAAGTCCGTGGAAAGAACTATTTAAGGTGAGACTTCAGTTTGCAATTCATTTATACTTTCTCTTGTTTGTGTTTGTGTGTGTGACCATTCTGGTAGCATGCAGTCATGTCGTTGGGGTTTGCACTGTTTTTAGATTCTTTGGTTCAAAACTTGATTTTGTATTTTATTTTCATCTACCTAAAATCAGTGTTGCATCCACTCTTATTTTGTTTGACAGGGATAAAAAGAAAGGTTTTGCTCCAAACAATGCTGCATTTTATCCTTTTGGTGTTGATGTCTTCTCATCTCCACGGAAAATTGATCATATTGCTCGTTTTGTGGAACTTCCTGCTGTCAATTCATCTGAAAAAGCCCCTCCAATTCTTGTTGTAAATCTCCAGGTATCAGAGGCCTTTCATTTTATGCTGAAATTTGCTCCCGTTATTTCACATTTGTGTTAGTTAATATTCATCAACTTTTGTGTCGAATGATATTGTTCAAAGAACCTTTTTTCTGCTTGAGTTTACCAAATTATGTTCGTTGCTTGAGGAATGGTGCTTCAAATCAGATTCATTCTTTTTAAGTGTTTATCATATAGTCCAAGCACTGTCTCTAGAAAGTATTTGTCTTTTGCTAGCAGGAGTTGGTTAAATGTACAGCAGAATAGATGACTGTTTGCCCACTAGGAAAGGGATAATATTTTCTCCTATGTTAAATCGACAGGTCATGAAGTGGGGCTAAGTAAAAAGAAAAAAATTGTATGCAGAGAGGAGTCTCTAGAATTGTTTTTAGTAATGACTTTCGTTTTTTCCCCTGCAGATACCGTGGTATCCTGCCACACTCTTTCAAAGTGAAAATGATGGGGAAGGAATAAGTATTGTTTTGTACTTTAATCTATCTGAAAGTTACTCGAAAGAACTTCCACCTCATTTCCAAGAAACTATCAGAGTAAGATGGATGCATTACTAGCTTTTTGCTTTGGCTATTTGCTATATGTTTCAAAATGATAGTTATAATTGCAAAGATGTTGTAAAATTAATAATATGCACCTCACAGTTCTGAAGTTCTATATTTCTAATAATTCATCACATTTTGGACTGTTTTAGTTTGTGCATTCTTGTTATGTCTTTTTACTTATTTAATTGTTTTGCAGTTTCTTAACTTGTTTGGGTTAATCTTTCTTTCTGTTACAGAGGTTAATTGATGATGAAGTAGAGAGGGTCAGAGGTTTTCCTGTAGATACGATTGCACCCTTAAGGGAAAGATTGAAGATCCTGGGCAGAGTTGCGAATATGGAGGATCTTCATCTAAGTGCAGCTGAGAGGAAGCTTATGAATGCTTACAATGAAAAGCCTCTTCTATCACGTCCTCAACATGAATTTTACTTGGTAAGTTTCATGTGAACTCTTCATATATCTTTAATGTATGTGATGGACACCATTTTCTCGATTTATTTCATTTCATTTTTCTGCATAATATATTATTGAATATTCTTAGTAATAGTTTTCCTCCTCCTGGATGCACGGCCCATGTCCCCCCCTTCTCCCCTCCTCTTTCACCACCACTTATTTTATGCTTACTTAGATATGAGAAAATTTTATTTATCCAGTAATGGCAAGTCGCTGCTTCCTTTGAACCAACCTAGCTACTGTAACTAATCAATGCTTTTACATCCAGTTCCAGTTTGGCTGAATTTAAAAAATCTGATTCCTTTCATTCAATCTGGTTGTTATCTATATTCAGGGCCGGCCTTGAGGGGAGGCCCAAGAGGCCTCCACCTTGGGCATCCAAATTTTTTTGATTTTCAGGGACACTTTTTTCAGCCCAAAAATTAGATATACCCCACAGCTACAGTCCAAGTCCATTAATGCAAAACCAGCCCAAAGATATAACAGGCCCAAAAAAAAAAAAATTTATAACCCAACCACTTGAACAGCCCAAAAACGGTGAGCCCAAATTCAGCCCAATCTCCATTCTGATTTCCCCCAAATTCCTAAACCCAATTCTAAAACCCCAATTCGAACAGGGCATTGAAAAATTGAAATTGTCCAAAGTCCAAACCCCATTTTCCCTTCAACAGTTCTATCCTTCCCCCTCACGGCCACACGCATCAGACCTCAGACCTGCACGGACGGCGGACGCACGGTGCTGCCGGTGCATCTCTTCCTCTCCGGCTCTACCCTCTCTTCAGTCTTCCCTCTTCCTCTCTTCCTCTCGCCAGACGCTAGTCGCCTCTCTTCCTCTCACGGCGACGGCTCTCTTCCTCTCGAGTCTCTTCCTCTATTCCTGATGGTGACGGCTCCGTTCCAACTTCCAACCGGAAAGCTCTTTAGTTTTTAGGGTTTACTTACAAATTTTTTAGGGTTTCATTACAATGGTTTAGAATTTCACTTGCCACTTCTCCAATTGTTATCAGTGTATGTATATTTCTTCCTTATTTTGTCGAATTTGTTGTTAGAGGTTCTGTGTTTTTGTTGCATTTTGATTAAGTTGCATATGAATTGCTTTGTTGTATTAGTGATCCTGAAGATTTCTGTGGAGTGTTCAAATTTTAACCTTTGTTTTCACTTGCAATTTATGTAAACTTTGTTGAACTTGTTATCTGGGATTTTTCTGTTTTTGGCATTTTGATTACTTTGCAGTTTGAATTTCTTTGTAAATTTATGCTTTGTTTGGTGGCTGAGAAAAGGTAGATTTTAGCTTACGAAGAATTAAGGTTCAATAACTAAAATTTTGCAAAAAATTTTTTTTTAGTCAA
The DNA here is from genome assembly GCA_017140935.1 of Hamamelis virginiana. Taxonomy (NCBI): domain Eukaryota; kingdom Viridiplantae; phylum Streptophyta; class Magnoliopsida; order Saxifragales; family Hamamelidaceae; genus Hamamelis; species Hamamelis virginiana. The sequence continues at coordinate 1,040,958 of JAESVK010000958.1, forward strand.
TAGGGGCATTGTTTTAGGAGCTCACCTAGGGCATCCAAATCCTCAGGGCCGGCCCTGTCTATATTATTCATGTTTACATAAAAAAACATTAATTATCAATTCTATCTTCAAGGATTCATGAAAAACATAATATATGCTTACTCAAATGAATTGCTATGTAAACTTTTACAGGGAGACAACTACTTTGAGATTGATTTGGATTTGCACAGATTCAGTTACATCTCTAGGAAAGGTTTCGAAGCATTCCAAGACAGATTGAAGCACTGTATCTTGGATTTTGGCCTGACAATTCAGGTAACCTATTCTTTGTCAAGATACTAGTCCAAACTAATTCCACTTTTAATTGTCATCCACATCTCATATATGCCTTACTTTATCTTCTAATTTTAAAACAGGGAAACAAGGCAGAAGACTTGCCTGAGCATATGTTATGTTGCGTACGGTTGAATGAAATTGACTATACTAGTTACCATCAACTCGGGTTTTGAGTCCAGAGCCTCTGGAAACCCAACAAGCTTTCAAATACCGTGAGGATTTTCAATCACCGAAGAACTAATAATCAAGAGTTGAATTCGCTTTCCTCTCTCACTTTTTATTTTTTTGTTGATGACACCGAGTGTCTCTACTCATTTGTACAGAAGGTGATTACTTGAGTGTACAGTTCTGACAAGTAGAAAGAAAAATAAAATCAAGAATTATCTTCCATTATCCTTCAATTTTTTGTGAAGTTGTGATTTTAGAAATTATTTATTTTACCTTTGAATCTAATTAACAGTAGTTAAAAATTATGAGCAGTGGTTGGGATTTTTCAAGCATGTTCACAGATTACTTATGATGGAATTATCGGTAACATATTCACATGAGTAGAATTTGCCAGAAAAGGTGCAGGAGAAACCAGACTGGACATGGCTTGAATCACCGTGAGGATGTTTAAAATTTTTATCTTTTAATTAATAATAATATGGCATATTACAATTACCCATTTGGAGACTATGTTGTTTTTCTTTCTCCAAATTCATCACAATTGAAGATGAAAGAGAGTCTATTTTGTAAGTGAATTTTCTCTCCCCAAACAGGATCCATTGACGCTTTCTCTGGAAGCCGAAGAAAAAACATTTTCTAAATCTGTTTTGTGATGCCTGATCTATACTTCTCCCATTGTTTCTCCTCTCCATAATTTCATCATTGGGCACTGTTTCTTTCAAAAGTTTTTCATTCTACCTGTGTTTGGATCGATCTCAGAAAGCACGAAGGAAAGAGCTCAAAAATCTCAAAAATACTTATGATAAAAGGAATCCATTTATAAGTAATTTCAAGCATTTTTTTTTTCCCCTTTTACTCCAGTTTTCTCTAGGATCCAAACAAACCCAGAATCATATATATATATATATTCTAATATAAGGTGCATCTGATGCAAGATGCATCAGGTGGCTTCTTTTAGAACTACTTGAGCATATTTTAAGAAACTGACAGTTGGATTTGATATTCCCTTCATGTATATCATGCCTGCCAAAATTACATTGATCTAATGGTTGGTTTCTTAAAAAACCGATTGTGAAAAAAAAGTACATTTTAAAGAACAAAAAAGCCACAGTTTTCAAAGTTACATTTTTCAGAAACTAACGGTTGGATCACTATGATTTTTTGCAAGCATAATATATATGAAAGGAGTATCAAATCCAACGGTCAGTTTTCAAAAATAAGCTGAACAAGTGGCTCTAGAAAAGTCCACATGAAGCATTTCGCATCAGGTGCACCTTATATTAGCAGCTCATATATATATATATATATATATATATGAAGAAGAAAATACATAATAATAATTAAAAAAGGAACGAATGAATGACAATTGAATCCCCCAAAAATAATTCCGAATCAAACATCACTTTGAGAGAATTTTACAAAAATTCACAACGAATTATAATATCATTTACAAGTTTTGAGATGGAAGGATGAGGAGGAGGAGGAGGAGGAGGAGGAGAAAGGAAGGTGGAATTAATAATCTAGGAGACAGGAGATCCCATACATCGTCCGAAAATGGAAGAAAAAGCACACCTTTGTTGAACCTTATTCTTATTATTATTTTTGGATTCAGAAGAACCCATCTCCTTTTGTCGGTTTTGCTCCTCCTGGTGTTTTGCGGCGGCAAGCGGCCCGCTCAAAGCCTTTGGCTCCACTACTCGAAGTGGGTCTTCCCAAATTCGGCCCGAAGAGCCTTGTCGCCGGAATGAAACTGCCGATCTCTGCAATGAACTCATGGATCTCTCTCTCTCTCTCTCTCTCCCCCCTCTTCCTCTCCTTCTCCCTCTCTGTTTTTCTCTATCTCTATTCTCTCTCTCTCTCTCTGCCTCTCTCTTTTACACTTTTTCTTGTTAACTAACAAAACGGATTTTGGTTTGGGGGGTTTCTTTTTGTTTTGTTCTGTGGTTGGTCCTTCAATAGGGGTTGCCAGAATTTGTTTTAGAGAGAGAGAGAGAATCTTGATCCTCTAGTAGATTAGCCAATTGGGTTGCTTCTTGTTGTACATGTCATACAGCAATGCTGATTAAATTCCTAACCCTCCGATTAATCAGTTGATTATGGATATTGGTAATGCTATAATAAGATATGGCTATAGATCGAAGCCATAATTAACCCAAGAGACCACTTATCCAATTCAGAAAGGAAGCATTACGCATGCAGAAATCAATGTTTCCAATTAATATATGAACCTCTCCACTCCAGACCAATACAATTTTTTAAATTTTAATTCAATCATTAACCGCATTCATCTATAATTTGCAACATTTTCTTGATTAGCTTGTTACATGGGGCATGGTCCACCCAAAAGAAGACCCACTAAAAAAAAAAATGATTCGGAACATTATTTTTTGAGAAATCACTATAAATAGTGCAAGAATTATGGACTATAGAGCTTAGCATTACCCATAATTAATGATGATGATCTTGCGAAGATTAGGTAGTTAGCCCTTAATTACTTGTATTTAACACACTGATTTTGTATTGATGGTCTATTGGGGTTTTTAGTATGTGCAGGTATTTGATCTCGCGTGCCATGTATATCCCAATAGATAAATGGAGCCTTAATTAGAGATGATAATTTAGGATTAGCGATCATCACTGCCTATTTATATGGTCATAATGGATATAGTCATGTATGCTCGCGTGAAAGTAGCGTCCTCCACATTTATTATTTAAAAAAAAAATAAAAAAATTTACGTAATTTATTTTAATTATAAATTTATCCCTCTTAATTTTCCTTCCCTCCCCATCACAAAATTTTATTTTTATCCACATTTTTGTTATTCACTTTCCTATAAATATACACTAGTGTATCAAATTTTTGTTCTCTCTCTTCTTAGATCGATCTCGCTTTCTTCTCTTTGTTTATCTCATCTATAAAATTTTCGTAGTCAATTAATTTCTTTAATTTATAAAATTAGAAGAAAACATTAGCAATCGCAACCAATCAAAGGGTGCCAGAATATCTCAGGCATATATGTATGGATATATATGTTGTATTCATTCATTAATTAATTGTGATTTACATTTGTGTTTTGGTATCAAAGGTCGACCTGTGCATGAAAGTAGTGAATGATTTATCGTGCTGATTATAATTTAAAAAATTTAATCTAAAATTTGATCCCGTTAGTATCTTTCTTTTTAATGTTCTTGCATATAAATCTCATACTAAGTGCTAAGTGCACTCCTACAAGACAAATTAAACAGGCAAATCTAAACTTAACCATAATTAGTCTTTCAATATTTCTCACCGTTAATTGCACAACACTTTTAAAAAACAACCTACTCTGACCTCATAAACTCATTACTAGCTAGCAACTGTTTTTAACAGTCAATTAGAAACTAAATTACTACTCGATCAGTACTCAAAGGATTCATCAAAAAGTTCAGGGAATTCTGAGCACATTTCACTGTCTCGATCCAAAATGGCTTCAACAAATGAATTGACAGATGATGAAGAAGAGGCTTCGGACCCTTTGTTTGTTGCAGCTGCACTGTTAATGAATCCTCCAATACTATCAAATGTTGCAGAATCCTCATGTCCAAATCCTCCATTATTGAAGCTACCTTCATTTTCACCACTAAACTTTTTCTGGGCTATCTCGTTTTGCATTAAAATTGAAGAGTTATTTGATGATACAATCTCCTGAAAATCACTCTCTTGTTGCTGTAAATCAGTGGTCAAAATAGGGTCTCCAAGAAGAAACTCACTCCAACTGAATGGAGAAGATGGTACTTCAACTTGAACCGTTGGTGGTGGTGATGGTGATGATGATGATGATGATGAAGATGTGACTTCACTGATGAAATTTGGCTGGATAGTTCCTTGGTTGATGACTTGGAATCGAGACTGAAAGTCCCATGAAGCATTGTTATTATCATGAAATTGCTCCAATATTTGGCCGCCTTGGATAATTTTTGTATTTGAGAGTCCTTTTGATGTGACAGAAGATGTTGCTTCTGATATTAATGGCATTATTGGTATGTTGTTTGAGTTTCTATTGAGAGACCCAATTTGAGTCCCGGCTTTAGAGAGGGCCCTAATGTTGCCGTAGTCAGAAAGGATCTGAGAGTAGGGCTTATGAGTTATGGGATCGATTCCCATTTTGCCAAGCTTCTTCCTCAGCTTAGTGTTCCAGTAGTTTTTGACATCATTGTCTGTTCTCCCAGGTAGTTGCTTTGCAATTAGAGACCACCTGAAGTTATGCACACAGAGAGAGAGAGTGAGAGAGAGAGAGAGAGTCATAATACTTGCACCGGTAACAGAAAACAGGCTGTCAAAGAGTTGTGTGTGTGTGTATAAACATATAATGCCGTCGTTTGGAAGTTATGTATGTTATGATCCTCTTGGATATATATATATATATATATATATATATATAGGTGACACAATATCTTTGCAGCAAGCAAGGCAACTTTCAAAATGTGCATCATGCATGCATGGCAGCACAGCTTGACGGCTCTAGGACTCTGGGCATTAGAACTAAAAAATAAAAATTACGCTTGGCAACTTGTAGATGGAGACCAGTTAATGAAAAATATGATAGTATGTAGATTCCATTTAATCTGTAAAGAAATTTGAAAGAAGTTTTTTGTTCATCCAAAGCACCCAAGAAATCATTTAAAAAAAAAAAAAAAAAAAAAAAATCGTAAAGAATGAAATCTCTAGGAATAAACTTTTAAAAGGAATATAATTATTTGGGAAATTCAGAAAAAATCAAATAAAAGAAGCCCTTGTGTATATATATAGATATGATCGACAATGTAATCAGACCGTCCCTTAGCTTGGAGGGGAGTGGAATTTGAGACCTCCGATCCTTAAGGTATATATAGGCACAAAGACCAACTGTTAAATTCCCATTTCAGTGTCGAAAATTTTTGAATTTAGACAAAATTTGAGGGAATTGAATAGACGTAAAGATTAAAAAAGCATATATGTTGATGGAAATAGTAAGCAAAAATATATGAAGGGAATTAAGTTGGAAACCAACCTGCTACCTATAGCTTTATGGAGGTCCAGAATGAGCTCTTCTTCATGGGGTGTAAAGCCATTGTGCTTAAGGTCAGGCCTCAGATAATTAGTCCACCTAAGCCTACAGCTCTTCCCACATCTATTGAGCCCTGTACGCAAAACACATAGAAAACATACAATGCAGGTCAATCTAACTTCATAAATTTAGGAAATTTTTAAAAATCAGAGAGCTCGATCCATATATGTCAGAAAGGAATTAAAAATCTCCAAAACCTGCTTTTTTGGGAACCAAAGTCCAGTTGCCAATTCCATGGTTTGATATGTGTGCAAGTATCTTTGCATCTTCTTCGGCAGTCCAAAAACCCCTCTTAACATTGAATTTGTCGCAGCAAGGAGGTCTCCCCATAGTGACAACAGTGGGGAGAGAGAGAGAGAGAGAGAGAGAGGTGAATTGATGTAATGGTGATGCAATTCCACACTTTTGCAAGTACATATATAGAGATGAAAGGAAACATTTAACAAGTGAGGAAGCAAGAAAAGCATGCAATTGGCTCCCATTTAACCACAATTGCATGATTTATTTTCATCTTCTCACAAAACGGTTTGACATGACATCACAAAATAATGTCTCTCTCTCTCTCTCTCTCTCTCTCTCTCTCTCATGCTTGGTTCCAAGAGCATTGCGATCAGGTACTAATTGAGTGAATTTAATTGGTTAAGCTTTTATCTGGATACACTGGTGCCTGGCGTTTCACCATATTTTGCATTTTCAAGCTTAAGAATAATTGCAACTCTTGTGGTACTAATAATTTTCAGTGAGCCTGGGTTCACCTAAAGCCCAAAAGCCCGATTCTCCAATCTGGATACTCAAAAGAGTGCTTGTTGGGCCACAGAAGGCTTCTAGATAAGCCACTATCATCCTTCCAAGTGGGTCTGCATTTGGAGATTCGATCCCTCCATGCTTAAAGCCCAACTAAAATGAAACCCTTTATGAGGTAGACCATTAAAGAAAGGGTGCTATGAGCAATTTTACTATTAAGGACGTAGAAATTTTTAAAAAGCCAAAGTAGGTTTATGGTAAGTTTCTCTCTACACCTCAAAACAAAAAACAAAAAACACTTTTAAAACCGCACTCTCTTCTCATATTCTTCCTTCTCCTACCCATCTTCCATCTTCCTTCTAACCTCTTCTCCTTTCTCATTTCATCCAATATCTTATAACCTAACACTATTGTTGTATTTGGATAAATATTTGAGTGCTTAACATTATATAAGGTTAAAATGAAGCTTCAAGAGGTTTTGAGTAATGGGAATGTGCGTTTTTGAAGTTTTATTTATTTATTTTTTTCCTTTCAAATTAGCAATATGTTCGATCATTCGCAAAACCGAAAATATTGAAAATATTCAGTAAAAGCCAACCGAACATATTAAAAATGTTTGGTGAATAACCATTGAATATTATGAAAATGTTCATACACTTGCAACCGATCAATTAAAAAAAAAAAAAAAAAATCACCATATTTGAAGAATAAAGAATTTTATCTAAATTTTATTTTAAACTATTCAGTTGGAAGTGGAAGAACATTTTCATAATGTTCAGTGGTTATTCACCAAACATAATCTCTCTGTTTGGTGGGTGCATCTCCGAACATTATAAAAATGTTTCTCTATTTCCAATCAAAGAGTTATAAAAGAAGGGAGTAAATTTCATTCTTAATGGATTTCTACTGATTCTACACCTACATTTCATCTGCTCACCTACCACCGGAGAAAGATTTGCAAAAAAAAGAAGACGCTGCCGTTCTGTCCCCCTTATCTCTATCTAACGTGTTTGATGTTTTTGGGATTGGGGTGTGAAAGTAGCTTTTATTCAAATTAAAATGAGGTTTGGGATATTTTAGGAAGTTGGTGGAATTTAGTCAGTAAACAGCGGGGTCTACTTAGTAATGGGTATGGAAAGATATAATTGGGGTTACAATAATCACACCCATACAGAAATGACTCATTTTTCTGCGAGTCTTTATCAAGCCATGGCAGACCACCTGATCCCCTCTATGAGACACTCAAGTGGTTCATCAGTAATCAGCGTGGAATGATAGGGCGGGCTTGTGGCTCATCATTTCAATTAGAAAACAAACCATGGACAGTTAAGGTAAGCCGAAAACATAATCCTGAAATATATACACAAATAATGAAGAATGCAGCTGCTGTTCAGGGTATTATATACCACCAGCACCAGATATCCCAATGTGCTCTAAAATCAAATCTGATAAATCACAACATAGAAATAGAACAGGAAATACCATAACCCTACAAGAATATTAGCTTTTCGGCCTTCAGATCGAACAACTTGATGTATGATTTACTTTGTTTTGGTTTTTGGTTTTTTTTTTTTTGTTTTTTAAAAATGATATATATCAGTAGGGTTAATCGTTAGTTATTAAAGGGAAGATGAGCAACAGATGGGGCAAGAACCTCATTCACGAGGAATGGAATCCAGAACCTCATACCTTAAAAGAGAAAGAAACGAACAATTGAATAAAAGCTCATGTTCGATGCATGATTTACTTGCCACTATATAATTTATTGAGAAGAAAAATAATGGACAATTTCAATATATATAACTAGTTAACTGTGCAAAAAGCCAAAAACATCTATTGGCATAGCTCCAACTAGGATGAGCATACCTTGCAACTCTTTCTACAATATCCATAGGAGTCCTCAGTGCCCACCATATACAGGGGGTTATTTAGACACTCACCATCCTTAGCCCACTTAGGGCAGTTTTCATTCTCATCCACACAGTCCCCACTAGCTGTGATTGTAACTGATTTGTCGAAAGACCTAACGTGGATCCACTTAGTAGCAGACCACTTCTCACCCTCAATTACAGGACAGCTCCCATGCAGGCTGTTTGGATCCGTGGTCGCATCGGGATGAAGGCTGAAGAACAGCAAGGCATCACCCTTCATGGGTTTCACTGCAAGTAGAAACATTCATTGTGTAGTATATATCAGATTCTGAGAAAATATGCAGCAAGCCCTGGATGCTGTAGAATACATGAATGGCAGGGAAAAAAGGAACATAGTATGACAAAATATGAAGCTATTACAAATGGTTCAGCAAAACTTATTCAAATTGTTAGTCCAGTGCCATACATTTTGAATTGGGATTACATATGGTTAAAACTACTGATCATATAGAGATTGCACATGTTTAAAGAGAAATCTTAAAAGATAAGCACCCTGAGTTATCCACGTGGCTTGAAAATAGAAGATTGTGATTGAGGTCCCAACAATAATAGGTAACACCTTAAAATTCCATGCTCTAAAAAACGGCAATAATCAAGTTTTAAGCTTCTTATATCTTAATACTAGGAGTCTTTTAAAAAAGAGCCCAAGAAAGTCTTAAAACTTAAAATAAGATGATCAAACATCATCCGATCATGAGTATTCTTCAGTACAAACCCATGGAACCCAAGACGTTGTGGGTCCTCCACCACCAATAATAAGCCACATTACAACCAGTGGTTCAAAACCCTTCCTAGAGAGGTCTAAGGCTCATATGCAAGTCAATTTTATCTTAGAAAAATAGAAACCAAGAGTGAAGATGACTAATGGTCTAATTGAATAAACACAAACCCCTAACCTCTTCTTAGCCATGCTTGGCTCAAAGGAGATGAAGAGCCATTGCTTAAGGGTTTCAAATACTCTTCTGTCTGTTTTCTTTCCCTGATAAGAACCAAAACTACTAGGTATCTTTAAAGGTATTCATATCTCCTCCAATCTGTTACTGCGATTGCTTCTACACAGAATTTGAATAAATACTTATCTGGAACAGTTCCCACAATATAAAGCATAAACTGAGGCAAAAATTGACAAAAAACGATTATTCAGGATTGTGAAAGTGAAACTACTCAAATTATTAATACCTGCATAGCCATTTTTAGCACAATCAGACCAGTTGCCTTCCTTTGGTTGAGACATCTTTGCCTGTAGAAGACAGTTAATGTGTAATTGGCATGAGATAAAAAAAATAAAAAAGTGCATGGAAGGATCATAGTGTAAACAGCAAATGATTTACCTCTGAATTGGGAAAGACAGTTTCCCCACCCCTCTCAACGTCAGACAAGTACATAAGTACGGTGGCAACCCGATGGCCACCCAGTTCTTGATTAGCCTTGTCGTGAAAATAATCAAAATGTGGCTCATACTTTTGACCATTCTCATAGTGCAGTATTTGGATGGACTCCCCATTTTCTGAGTACAAGATCAATTTCAGGTAAGAAAGAATAAGACATCTTTTCAACCCATCATGAAATATATTACAAGAATCATGTTATGAGTTTACCTTCTGGCAGGAAGGTCCATGCAGCAACCCTGGACTCAATTGCAGCAACTACTTCATCCTTCAAATGTGAAACAAAGAATACCATGTGAGTTTTCCAAGTTCAACAGTTTCAAGTTTCAGCAATTATATTTATCATCACAGTGGTCAGCTCATGGACACAAAATGGGTCTATTGGACCTGGAGTTCAAAAACTGTACTTTTAATCCATAAAATGGACTTTTGGACTGCTACCAAACACACGTTATTGAATGCTGCTATATAAATTGGGACCCAAAATCTTGTTTCAATTTTGATAGTAAGAGATCATCCAACAGCCTTTTCTGATTGGACATGGTCAGGAAGAATGAATTTTAATTAAAGTTACAGGTGAATAGCTTCAAGGGAGGTTGGGATCGAACAGCGCATTTTTGAAAGCTATTTGAGACTTCAAAAGTATTCACATGTATAGGGCCATGACAACGATCAGAAGAAGTTTATGGCGACAAAAAAATAAAGGTGAACCTTATTTGAACACTGAGATCATGAAATGGCCCAGACAAAGCTGATACAAAATTTGTGAGTTTTTTTATACTAAAAATAAAGCTAATTAAGAAATTAGAGTAGTTGGATAGACCATTCTATGATGTTTTATTGTCATTCAATGCTCCAAAAGAACATCCAAAAATCAAAGTAAAAGTAATGGTGGATTTCTCTCGAAGGGGGAATGAATGGCCTTGAAGTAACCATTGTCCAAGGAACAACAGCATGCCACTTCAGACTCTACAGGCACCATGCCCACATACCAAACAGTTTGTGAACAGATACTTTTAAACAGTTTAACATAATGCAGAAGAAAAATCTAAAATTACTGTAAACAGTAATTGTGGAAATACTATTCAAAAACAAAATTACTGGCACAGTGCCATCTAGATTGATCCAATTGTGATTCAATCAAGGCTAAAAAGAAAATGAAGTATTTTCTTCCTTCACTGAGTACTTCAAGGAAGTGTGATTCAAACACATATAAGAAAAATAGATCGATCTCATTATATATTTATCTTAAACATATAATGAAAAAGTACAAAAGCCTAGTGAGAGTGTAACTTATTCCCCACTCCCTTGTGGCTAAAAATATTAGTAGAGAATTTAGAAGTGTAAATGATGACTGAGTAATCCATGTTTTCCTATATTAAAAGTGTATTGGCATAGCAGCAATATGCTGCAAACACTTCCATTTGTTACCCATGATTTTCTCCATAATTGGGATCAATAGAGAATGAGTTAACATTAAAACAGGTGACCATATCTGACATTACAATGATTGCTATGTAGTGCTAATGAATAGTGATCTTCAACATGAAGATAAAATGCTCACTGAAAATAGTTAATGTCATGATAATTGTATTGAATTAAAGAACATCAACCTAAATGATCCATAATTCAAGATAGAAAGGGATTCACTCACCTGTGCCTTCTTAAGGAACATGCCAGAGCTTGTCCTCACTTCGCTCTCTATACTCTTTCCTGATTCATTATCTGCCACCATCGACTTCTCCAGCTTATCCTTTGCCTAGTCGATAAACAAACAAACAAACAAAATCCAACATTGAAATCAAAATTGTGTTGGAAGCAAAAACAGAATTTCCCCTAACCCTCTGTTTGTATACTGAGAAAACTGAGGAAAAGCAATGTAACTAAAATCTCGAATTTTACAATAGTTTTGACAGCCGAGAGTTCCGAATTAATGAAAAATCTAAAATTCAAAATTTTTATTTTTTATTTTTCCTTTCCTAGATTTTCTCAACAACCAAACGGAACACGAGCACTTGAAAACCCCCCTATAAATTGGAAAAAATATACAAAATGCAATTAGAAAATGTAAAAAATACCCCTAACCAGATCAATAAGATGATCACACTCCTCATGTGACAATAATCCTCTATAGATGAAAGCCCTGCAGAATTCCATATACCACCAGACTAACACAATCAACAAAAGGAAATCAATGCACAATTCTTACAGAGATGAGAGAGAGAGAGAGTAGAACCTGGGACTCCATGAGAGCTGGGTCACTCGTGTGGGATCAAAACCGGCATAAGAAGTACCTTTCTTCAATCTAAGCACCGATCCATGCCTGTGGAAAATAAAATATTAACAATCTCATACATGATCTCTACTCTTCCAATGCGTATTATAAAAATTGATACATACATACATACATACATATATATATATATATATATATATAGAGAGAGAGAGAGATAGAGAGAGAGAGAGGTACGTTTCCTTTTCTGTAAGCCATCTTCGAAGAGAAGAATGAGAGGGATGAGGGAATAAGACGAGGAGTAGGAGGAAAGAGAGAGAAAGTGAGAGAAAAGCTCGAGAATCCATGAGAGAATTAGAGCATATTGGCAAAGGAAACGTTCTGACTGTTTGTTCTGGTGGTAACAAAAAGGGGTGCAGTGTAGGGGTTTAATTGAAGAAGATTCAACACGGACTACTGGGGTCGCCGGCTCAATATTTTCTCAATTAACTTGGGGCGCCCACTGGATTGCGTTGCTGCCTCGCTGCTTGTTTGGTGGTTGTCTTCGTCAATTTCTGGAAAATTCCTATGCCCCCCAGTTCAAGGCAAAAACCATGTCAATTGTCAAACCCTAATTGGTTGCCACCAAAAAGTTATATTGTTAATTTGTTATAAATCCAGCTCTTAGACAGTTTCAGACACTTTATTACTTAAAAACAAGAAGAGGTTAATTTGTTATATCTCACGCAATGCTTTGAACTCGATTAATTATTTTTAGGGGCTTCATCTCTCACTCAATGCTTTCAACTTTTGTCAAAATCGTATAGGCAACGAAATTGAAAGATTAAAGGAAAAACTAGGCCCTATTTACTTTGTGAAAATTTTTACAATTTATATTTTCTGTGAAAATTTTTTAAAAACGGTTTTTATTTTCAGTTTTTAAAATTTAAAAAATGTATTTACTTTATAAAAATTAAAACTATTTTCAAAATATAAAAATATTATAAATGCATTTACTAAAAATATATATTATCTCAATATATGTTATTATTTTTATCTTTTGGTTTTACAGTTGGTCTACATATATTTTTATATATTTATAAGTATTGCCACGATATAATCCTAGTTTTCAGTTTTCGTGAAAATACAAAAAATATTTTTTTGATATTTTTTACATTTTCTTAAAAATTGAATTTATTTTCTTAAAAATAATTTTCATTTTTTATAAGTAAATGTATTTTTTAGACCATTTTTTATTTTTATTAAAAATAAAAATAAAAATTATAAAAATTTTCACGAAGTAAGCATGTCTTTATATTCAGAAAAAAAAAAAAATCTATTATTTCTCCAAGATATTTTTTTGTCTCATTGTTTTTTTTTTTTTTGGCTCTCATCGAAGAGATCGGTTTAGGCCATTTTGCATTTTTGACTTTTAAAGATCTTGGGGCCAGTGGGATTTCTTCCTCAAATTTTCGCTGCAAGTTAATAACGTGGACCGCTGACTAGTTTATTATTTGTTTATGTTCTAATTCTAATTCGTTCAACAAAATGTACATGTCATGATCTTTTAACGTGACAACTATAATTGACGGGGTAGATAATTCAAAGACCATAGCGTTTTATAGGTCACGATCGACGAGGGCTAGGACCCATCTCTGACATTTTGAGATTTTCTGCTTTTCAAGATAATAAAACCGTTGATTTTCTTGACTTTACATGTGTAGTAAACAAAAATAAAATAAAATAAAGAAAAAAAATTATATTTTGACCCCTCAAATATCAACGATTTATATTTTGCATTCATATAGTTTTAATCGCAACACATTAATCCCTATAGTCTTGATTTGTAGCACTATTCACCTTTTTTTCAATTAGTCATTTGTTTATTTGATTGAAAAATAGTGTTGGACTTGTTATTTTGCATTTATTTTATATTGTTAATGCTTCTATAAGCATATCGATAAAGTTTCATAATTTTTCTCAATATATTTTATTTACTATAAAATTCATTTTACAGTAGTAATCTATGATAAATACTGCATAAAAAATAACCAGTCTAGCACCATTTATCATTTTATCCAATTCTTTTTGTAGGATTAAAAAATATTTCAGTGCCCCATTTGGTGTAGCTTTCTACAACAGGAAATCCATTTTGAAAAAGTAATTTTTGGGATGAATTTTTTAAAAAGTCATTTTAGCAAAAAAAAAAAAAAAAAAAAAAATATTGGTTGGCAAGTACATGGGTCAAAAGTCATTTTGTATTATAAAGTTGGAAACTATGTTTAGCGATAACATTACAGAAGTCCTTCCACTATCCAAGTATCTGTTTTGTTGGCAATATTGCCCTTTATATTTATTATATGATTATATCACATTTCATACAAATAATTTTTATTTTATTTTATTTTTTATTGGTGATAACATAAAAAAAATAGTTTGAGGTGGGGTTTGTAAGGTCTCGAGTTCAAGCCACATTGTATGCAAATAGTTTGATTTGCATTGTATAACTAATACAATTTTAATAGTTAACAAAAATTTTTTTTTGGATAATTAAATTAACAAAAATTAATTAGCTTAAAAATTTTGATGGTAGCTCTACAAAATCTTAGACAAGCTTCAATTGATTTCAGACATGATTGCCTGCTAATATAGCTTATAGTGGACTCACCTGGTTTTGGGTATTATTTGTCTTCAATGAATTTAATTTTGTTGCTTCTAATTTCAGTTCTCTCTCCATATGTATGCTAGATATGATTAGGAAATTGTGGGTTTCTCTGAAGGTACAATGGAAAAATATATTTTTTGATTTAAGTGCTGATAAACTTTTTTCCAAACGTGGATTTTCAAAAGTAATTTTTTTTTTTACTTCTCCTAAATGGATTTTCCAATATCTGATTTTTCTTAAAAGTTGATTTGGAAGAGTTCGGCAAATGTATTTTTTTAAAAAGTCTCAAAAGTCCATTTGAAAGTTGAAACCTCTGAGAAGATGCGCACTTAGTTTTGAAGGTTGGTATTAATCAATTATTCCACGTCGTTTTTGTGTGCCCAACTCAAAATACAGTCGATTTTTGAATGGTCCCGGGCCTTAAATGCTTTTGGATCACTTCTGTATATCCAAAAGTTCTAGCCTCTAGGGCATTGGTGGTCCTCCTGCCCTAAATGGGCTTGGCCTAAGTCCTTATAGGGTTTGTTGGGGTAAAGCTGGGCTTGGATTCTTTAATTGGGCCGGGAAAAAGAAGTGGGCACATACGAGAATCTGGTATTTGGGACAATGCTTGAAATTTCAGGGAAATAATCGGAAGAATTTATCTTCGTTTTTTTTCAAGACATTAATAATTAGTTGTTAATGACAAGTGGATCAATTCTTATTTATGAGTAATGAAACCCAAAATCTCATCCACAAATTATGGAAGAGGCATGAACCACTGAGCCAAAGCTCATGTTCAAACGGAAGAATTTATCCAACATGGCGCATATATTGTTCTCTCTTTAAAGAATTATAACTATTAATAAAATATTAAAATGTTACCTCATGTAGCTAGCATCACCATCTCTATAATGTTGAATATTGGAAAGAAAAGTAGGCTCAAAATTATTAATTTCAAAAAGAAAAATGCGGGGGTTCTCATAAATAGGAGTTTCACCAAGATACAAAGGGTGGTGTGGATCACACTCCTATGGAAATTCATATTTATTAGAATTCCAGGTATAACCCTATCAAAAAATACTTAGTCTCATCCACTCTTGAATAGAGTTTCACAAACTATTTTTTTTTTAATAAGATATCTTTTCTTTTTATAAATTACTTTGGAGCATGCCCTTGCTTTACTTTTAGTAAAATGCTACTTACTTTGTAATTTTTACTTTGGGGGGGGGGGGGTATTGGGGGCATTTTGCATTTTGGTTAATAGTCTTGGCCCAATATATTTTAGTGGGGGGTATTCGAGTCATTTTTCATTTTTGGTTCATAGTCTTGGCACAATATTTAGGCCAAGGGTCACGACTATAATATTTGAAAACTTAGAGGTACATGTATTAGTTTAACAAAATTTGGCTCAACAAAGTCTATTGCCATTTTTTTTTCTTCCTTCAAGACACATAAATATGTACTGAGTTTTGTGCTTGGTTGTAAGGGAAGAGAGAGAGAGAGAGAGAGAGTGTGAGAGCAAAAAAAGAAAAGGAAAATGCTATATATTTCAAAAATGTTGTCTCACAAGTACATCTTAAATGATGTGTCGTATGTTCCAACCCTCATTTTTTTTTAGCAAATTAAATCTCTCTTTACTGATTAATGAAGGGTTTAGATTTATTTGGGATAGATTTTTTGGAGAATTTTTTGGGTAGCTAGCTAATTAAAATGACTTTCACAATGAAAAAAGAGAATGTGACCGTCTGTCATTGGTTTTTGTAATGGCAGACAATACATCTCCCATTGATTAATATGGGCTCCGCTACAATTTTAAATTTCATTATTATTTTCAGTGATTGGAAATGGACTGTCATTGTTTTTTGTAAAGATAAACTGTCATGCTAGATGAACTCTTTAATTTACAATTAAAGATGTTTTGAGCATAAGTATAATATACCTTTTATTTTAAAATGTAATTGGTTTTTCATTGGAATACAAGCAACCTAGTGCAGGTCTAACAGATTTCCGCCCACCATTACTCAAAGACAAAGTCTAAGGTAAAATTAAAGATAGTAGAAGGAAGAAAAGTGGAAAAGGAGGCAAGGAAAATGAACAAGCCATTATTATCCCTTGGTACCATTGCTAGCTAGAAGGCAAACCATTTATAAGAGAGATAAGAATTGGCAAATCCCACATGCATTGACATTAATTACTACCAGGCTAGTTAGCACCTGTAATTTTATTGGCAGAGACGAGCGAAGATTTTTTCACTACGGTTCCATCATTTCCAGTGAGTACTCTGCACTTATCCTTCCTAGTGAAATTGCTGCACTCATAAGACCAAGTCGCAGCAATCATCCTTTGTATATATAGTTAGCAACATCATGGCTCGATTTTTCGCCACCAACAGTCAGCTCATGGGGCAACTTACTCAAAAATGTTACTTCATATACAGGACTGGGTTCATAAGATTGTAAAATGAATCCATCCCTTTCCACCCTCTAGTAGTGGTCCCATGAAACATGCTCATCTTAGTGGCCATAGCCACTGGCACTAGATGGTCAGTTAACTCAGCAAAAGCTGAAAATCTAAGCAAAAAGGGTTCTCTACAAGTTGTCCCTTCAGTGCATATGACTAGGTCACCTTTTTTTAAGAGTGTTTTTATCATGGCAGCATCGGGGACTTGACCGCGATTGAGCCGGGTGGTCTTGACGGGTGAGATGAACTCCGAGAGACGGGAGAGAGAGTATGTGACGGCGGGAATTGAATAGTCAAGAGTGACGGAGAGGGTGATGGGTGGAGGAGGGTTCAGTACGTGAGAGCAGATAAAGATTATTTATATTCATAGTTATATTTATATTATTTATAATTATAAATAAAATTATTTATAATTCTATTGCCAAGGGTAATTGTGTCAATTCATAACTAAAAACAACTTCTTCATGTGGTATCCAAACAGACAGTAAAAGCACTTCTAGTGCCAAAAGCACTTTAAAATAGAGTATCCAAACGTAACTGACTTCTGCTTCTGCTTCTCTTCTACTTCTGCTTTTGCTTCTCTTCTGCTTCTGTTTCCAAACGAGCCCTTTGAAGGTTGGTATTAATCAATTATTCCACGTTGCTTTCGTGTACCTAGGGATGTCAACGGGGCGGGTTTGGGACGGGTCACCCCTTCCCCGACCCCGTCCCATTTAAGAAAGCCCCATCCCGTTTAATATGGCGTGGCGGGGCGGGGCGTGGCGGGGCGGCATATGTAATTCCGAAATAACAACAGCATATGTAACAGCCATTCATCTCATCGAAGAAGAGCAAAGAAACATGGGCCAACACTCTTACTGTATACATCCTAAAAAAACAAACATCCATCCATGGCATAATTTCAATTATAAGATTTAATCTTTCAAAGAGAAACTCATTCTGTATACATCCTAAAAATAATAACGCGGATACAAAAAGAAAACAATGAGAATTAACAATTAAGTAATGTTTCTTTAACAATTAAGTTAACTCAAAAAGGAATAAAATTTTATGGCTCTGGTTGCATATTTTGTTCTCAATATTTGAGGAGTGAGAACAAAAGATGTTGAAATAATTATTCTAAATAACATCTTCCACAATCGATGATGCTTGCCGGTAGTTCTAATTGGTAAGTGACAACAAATATATTCAATATAATTGTTCAAACTGCCGTCCACAATTCATATTGTTGGTTAAAGCTAATACAAGCAATTGACTACTTTTATGTTTTTTTTTTGGGGGGTTTTGATTGCTAATGTCAGAGAGATCAAGAAAGCATCAATCTTGGAAACCCCAAATTTTAAAACCCACTAGAATGTACCTTGTCAAACCCTAGAACTCCCAATAATCAAGAATTAGGTAAGTGGTCGACGGTGGTCGAGTGGTCGAAGAAACCCTAGAACTCCCAGGAGTCAAACCCTAGAACTCCCAATAATCAAGAGTAGAATGTACCTTATCTCAAAGGAAGGGTGATGGAGGACTGGTGGTCGAGTGGTCGACGGCGCAGCTGAGGACTAGTGGTCGACGGACGACGGCGGCACGACGCAGCTGAGGGTTTCTCTCAATTTCTCATTTCAGGTGATGGAGGACTGGTAGTCGAGTGGTTCCGAGCGCAACTGAGGATTGGTGGTCGACGGCGCAGCTGATCGCTTCAGAGAACAAGGGAGATTATTCCTTGTTAGTGATCAAGATTAATATATTTATAAAACCGCGTGTTTGCTAATCTCAATTCAATTGCGACTGGTGAGCACGGGTGTCGAACCACTGGGAAAATGCAAGTTTATAATAAAAGACTATTAGAATTAATTAAAGTGAAAGAATATTGTTAAATTAAGTTGGTGGTGAAAAGCGCTTCAATTGGGTCGAAGCGAAAATACGGAATTTTAATAAAGCTGGTTAAAAACGCGATTACTTTGGTGGAATGAGCTGAACTTGGGTGAGAAGCCCATTGAATATCAATTATACAACTTATATTATAAAATCCTCAATATAGTAATTATGTATGGTGGTTCTTCCAACTACAAGAAGGAAGTCTCAAAAAGATTATGAATACAGGACCGGCAGGTTTATCCTTGAAAAGAATGGAATATCGCTATCCACCTTAAATGAAGATAAAGCATGCTGGTTTGTATTCATACCAATAAGTACCATTGCATAATTATATAATTGCAATCACAGATGTACAATTATATGATATTATATTTAGCGATAGTGTGCGGTAAAACCTTCACAACTATGCAATCACATAATACAAATAAAGGGATGTTTATAAAACAAAATTGCATAAAGAATCCAACTTCATCCTCACCCAAGCTTGGAGTATTAGTTACACATCAATGGAGGAGAATATCCTTTATCCATGACAAGTTCTAAGGGGTCACGGGATGGAAAAAGTAAAAATAAAAGCAGAAAGTAAATGACTGAAGAAATAAGGAAAAAGTGACTGAAATAAATAAAAAAAAATGGCGTAAGTAAATAAAGAAAAGTGCTGAAATAAATAAAGAAAATGACAAAAGTAAATAAAGAAAATGACTTAAAGAAATAAAGAAAAAGACATTAAAAGTAAAGAACAATTCTCAAGTGAAAATTGAGCCATGCATAAAAAGGAAAATTGCAGAAATTAAAGTGCGGAAATTAAAGACTGTATAAGTAAAGAACAATCCTCAAGTGAGAATTGAGCCAGACATTAAAGGAAAAATTGCAGAAAAGTAGAAATTGCTGAAAAAGTAAATGACCGAATAAAAAGCAGAATTGAACTGTAACATGAAGTCTATTAAAAATAACAGAATAATGATTCAGAGCAAAAGTCTTGAACCCTCTTTAAGTCGCCTTTACACGTGTATATATAGAAGGAAATGCAAAAGACATAAATGCCCTTGAAATATCTCAAAATATCTAAGACAACCCTCAACCGCCTAAGGTCTATCGATAGCGAAGTGTCGCTATCGATAGTACTTCTATCGATAGCGAGACTTGGCTATCGATAGTCATGTTGGCACCTTGCTTTGTAAGTGCAGAAATTCTTGCAGACTTTTCGCACTTCAATGGCTATAGCTGATCTTTTCTGGAATGCTCTTTATTCGTGACGATAATCAAGGCTTCATAGGCGACGACTTCGTATTCATATAATCTGCACAGATTTCTAGAAAAAGAGATTTTAACCCATTTATACAGATTTTATACAAAACGAGATATTATTACATAATTATTTATATAAGAGAACACAGTAATACCATCATTTGAGAGCATGATTGTGATACAATCAGCAGCTGAGGTCTGGTGGTCGACGGGCGACGGCGGCACGGCGGCAAGGCGCAGCTGAGGGTTTCTCTCCAGTCTCGATCGCTCCTTCAGCCTAGACGATTTTGTAAGGAAATGAATGAGGGCATTTGACCAGTTTTGGGGTTTATCAATGAGGGTATTAGAGTATTATGGTATTTTAGGGTGAAAAAATGAGGGCATATAAGTAATATCAAGTTCAAATTAATTATATTTTATATATATACATATATAATCGGGTCGGGTCGGGTTTATAAGTGAATATCCCGAACCCGCCCTGAACTCGACAGGATTTTAAAAATTGATCCCAAACCCGTTTAGAATATCCCAAAGCCGTCCCAATAGGGGTGGGTCGGGCGGGTACCCGGTTTGACCCGCGAGATTGACATCCCTACGTGTGCCCAACTCAAAATATAGTCGATTTTTGAATGGTCCCGGGCCTTAAATGCTTTTGGATCACTTCCGTATATCCAAAAGTTCAAGCCTCTAGGGCATTGGTGGTCCTCCTGCCCTAAATGGGCTTGGCCTAAGTCCTTATAGGGTTTGTTGGGGTAAAGCTGGGCTTGGATTCTTTAATTGGGCCGAGAAAAAGAAGTGGGCACATACGAGAATCAGGAATTTGGGATAATGTTTGAAATTTCTGGGAATTAATCGGAAGAATTTATCTTTTTTTTTTTTTCCCAAGACATTAATAACTAGTTGTTAATGACAAATTGATCAATTCTTATTTATGAGTAATGAAACCCAGAATCTCATCTACAAATTATGGAAGAGTGATGAACCACTGAGTCAAAGCTCATGTTCAAACGGAAGAATTTATCCAATAGGGCACATATATTGTCCTCTCTTTAAAGAATTATAACGATTAATAAAATGTTACCTCATGTAGCATCATCATCTATATTGTTGAATATTGGAAAGAAAAAAAGGCTCAAAATTATTAATTTCAAAAAGAAAAATGCCGGGGTTCTCATAAATAGGAGTTTCACCAAGATACAAAGGGTGGTGTGGATCACACTCCTATGGAAATTCATATTTATTAGAATCCCAGGTATAACCCTATCGAAAAATACTTAGTTTCATCCACTTTTGAATAGAGTTTCCCAAACTATATATATATATATATATATATATATATATATATATATATATATATATATATTTTAATAAGATAGCTTTTCTTTTTATAAATTACTTTGGAGCATGCCCTTGCTTTACTTTGAGTAAAATGATGCTACTTAGTAATTTTTACTTGGGGGGGGGTGTATTGGAGTCATTTTGCATTTTTGGTTAATAGTCTTGGCACAATATATTTTAGTGGGTGGTATTCGAGTCATTTTTATTTTTGGTTCATAGTCTTGGCACAATATTTAGGACAAGGGTCACGACTATAATATTTGAAAACTTAGAGGTACATGTCTAAGTTTAACAAAATTTGGCTCAACAAATAACTAATGCCATATTTTTTTTTCTTCAAGACACATAAATATGTACTGAGTTTTGTGCTTGGATGTAAGGGAAGAGAGAGAGAGAGAGAGCAAAAAAAGAAAAGGAAAATGTTATATGTTTCAAAAAAGTTGTCTCAAAAGTACATCTTAAATGATGTGTCGGATGATCCAACCCTTTTTTTTTTATAGCAAAATCTCTCTTTACTTTACTGATAAATGAAGGGTTTAGATTCATTTGGGATAGATTTTTTGGAGAATTTTTTGGGTAGCTAGCTAAATTAAAATGACTTTCACAATGTAAAAAGAGAATGTGACCGTCTGTCATTGGTTTTTGTAATGACAGACAATACATCTCCCATTGATCGATTAATGTGGGCTCCGCTACTATTTTAAATCTCATTATTATTTTTAGTGATTGGACATAGATTGTCATTGTTTTTTGTAATGATAAACTGTCATGCTAGATGAACTCTTTTACAATTAAAGATGCTTTTGAGCATAAGTATAATTTACCTTTTATTTTCAAATGTGATTGGTTTTTCATTGGATTAGAAGCAACCTAGTGCAGGTCTAACAGATTTTCCCCCACCATTAAAGATAGGAGAAGGAAGGAAGAAAAGTGGAAAAGGAGGCAAGGAAAATGAACAAGCCATTATTATCCCTTGGTACCATTGCTGGCTAGAAGGCAAACCATTTATACGAGAGCTAGATAAGAATTGGCAAATCCCACAAGCATTGACATTAATTACTAGCAGGCTAGTTAGCACCTGTAATTTTATTGGCAGAGACGAGCGAAGATTTTTTCACTACGGTTCCATCATTTCCAGTGAGTACTCTGTACTTATCCTTCCTAGTGAAATTGCTGCACTCATAAGACCAAGTCGCAGCAATCATCCTTTGTATATATAGTTAGCAACATCATGGCTCGATTTTCCGCCATCAATAGTCAGCTCATGGGGCAACTTACTCAAAAATGTTACTTCATATACAGGACTAGGGTTCATAAGAATGTAAAATGAGTCCATCCCTTTCCACCCTCTAGCAGTGGTCCCAGAAACATGCTCATCTTAGTGGCCATAGCCACTGGCACTAGATGGTCAGTTAACTCAGCAAACAAAGCTGAAAATCTAAGCAAAAAGGGTTCTCTACAAGTTGTCCCTTCAGTGCATATGACTAGGTCACTTCTTTTAAGAGTATATTTATCATGGCAGCATCGGGGACTTGACCGCGACCGAACCGGATGGTCTTGATGGGTGAGATGAACTCCGAGAGATGGGAGAGAGAGTATGTGACGGCGGGGATTGAATGGTCAAGAGCGACGGAGAGGGTGACGGGGTGGAGGAGGGTTCGTGAGAGCAAATGAAGACGACACCAGATTGGATTGGTTGGTGTTTGTGAAGTTTTGGAATATGGGGAGAGGTGGCGTGCCTTTAATATTGACACGGATGCAATATATAATATAATATGTTGAGAGAAGGTAAAAAAGATATATTAAAAATTAATATTGACTTAGTCCCACAAAGATTAGCCATCTTTTTTTTTTCTGGCTGTTCGAAAATAATTGCCTACCTATTTTAGAAAGTCAAATTATATTTTTTTTAGTTTTTAATGTCACAGAAACAACTTGTTAAGATGGAGTTCTAAAAAAAATGTAAAATTTATGGATTATATAGCATTTTCCTTCTATGAATTGAACCATGGCTTCTGAAATTGGATTAAGTGGGCGAATGTAGGCCTTGAAAACAACGTCTAAAGTTGTTATCTGAGTCAAGAAAAGGGAAGCTAGCAATGGGACCCATCAAATACGATGTAAGAATATATTAGGTGTGCGGGTTGATCGGACGGGTGAGGGATAAAATCGTCAATTAATTTATTTTTGGTGAATAGCTAATCCTTTCAACTGCCAACTAACCTGCACACTTTAATAATTGGTGAGTTAGTAGAATATATGGGCGATCCGTGGGTCAAGCCATATTATTATTTTTTATAAACACCAAAAATTTTTAAAACCATATTAACAAGCAAAGATACCTCAAATTCTCATCTAACAATGCAAATTATATTATTTAATGATGAAACTACAATCCAAACAATTCTTTCAATACTAATGAACTAAAGTATCAAAACAAATTACCCTACAACAATAGAAGCTACTGACTAGATATATAATTAGAAAGATTCCTCGTTATTCAAAAATTTTACAAACTAGAATATGATCTCTCATTTAAAATTGTAAGTATATTCTACAAAATAAGTGCATTTTCAAATTATTACAATAAAGATCTCTAAAGAAATAAAAAATACTCAACTTGCAAGCGTATCCAATTAAGGGAAAATATAAGGTAGTAATGAAATTTATTTATATAAATAAATAATTTATTCATGTATAATTAGTTGGCTGATGGATCGGGTCTAGGGCGGGTTATCTCCTTTGCACTCGCTAATAGAACCAATCTGTAAAAAGTTTATCAAATCCACCTAACCCAACCCGTCCAATCGCTGTAACTGATGATTGCGGGTGGGGTCGGGCGGATTTTTACACATCCCTGAGTATAATGAATATTGGCAGGCTAACCAAAGATGCTAGATGAATTGCTTCTCCAAGTGCATTAATATTTAATGAAGTGCGTGTACCAACTGGAGCTAGCTCAGTTGGTGGGAGGGATGGCATTTGGGACAGTTAGTCTCTATTTTGAGACTCTATACTAGCGTCTCATAAATATGATCGTTGTTATTAATATTCTGAAGTTGTATTAAAAAAAAAAATTAATAGAGCATATGTAACATTATTAAATTCTGAAAAATGCAAAAAATTTCAGAACGCAAAATTGCCATTTACTCACATAGTGAAGTGAGATCACTTTATGAGTGGACGAAATTCTTGCATACATAAAATCCAATAATACTCTAAAAGTTATGGGTTAGATTGGTCCAAGCAAGCCCACAAAATAGTATAAATCTAAGCTAGGCCCATTTTTTTGTTTTTTTTTTCTTTTTGAATGTATGCATTCTTTCAGCCATATAATGACATCTCTCTCCTTTACAAGAAAGAGGTTCTATGTTTGAGGAGTAACGTTATGTACTGCTGCAAAGTATTGCTGCAAAGTATTGTCACAGAAAAGAAATAGGGATAGTTTTGAAAATTCACCACTGGATAGTTTTTTAGAAATTCATAAAGTTTCTTACTTTTGGCAATACTTTATAATTTTACCAATTCCTACTCTTTACCAACTTTCTCATATTATCAACTTTCTCCATTACTCTCTTCCTCTCTTCATCTCTCAGATTGGTACAAATAGACCGGACCGACTCCATTATATCTATCTTCGTTGTTTGTTTCTTGAGAAAACCATTTTGAAAGGTAAAAAAATTAAATCTATTTAAATTAAAATTTTTTTTTCGCATACTAGTGATGACTAATGGTGAAATGCCATGTAACATGGACCAGACGTGGGCCAGTCGGTGGCCTAAATATATGCTGTAACCGGGTAGTTAGTTTGGAGGAAATAGGAACAATGGGCAACTGACTTATGATAGGTGTTGGTGGTTACCAATAGCTAGTTATGGAGTTATGAAAAAGGAAAATGGAAGAATGAAGATTGATACACTCAACTACCCAGCTGGATTACTCTTTAGTCTTCAGCATGATTATATTTTAGTTTCAAGCTTTTAGGCCTACTTAGACTCTGTTTGCATCAATTTTTCTTAAAATCACTTTTGGAGAATTATGTTTTTACATATTTTTTTAAAGTCATGTCCAAATCAACTCATGTCATAAAATTTTCAAAATAAAAGTGATTGTGGCAAAAGTTAAGGAGACTGATTATCTTTGACCGACCATCCTATACTCTGCAAGTTGTTTATAAGTGATTATTACCCATCTCTCTATATGAAGTGGAATTTTGAGCTCCAAAAATAATTTTAGGCAAAACTATTCCAAACAAGGCCTTAGATTAGTTTTCAACGTTTTTTTGGTTCGTTTTAAATTTTTTTTTTCTTAGGAAATTCCATATAAAGAAATTAGAAAATAGAATTCCTGACTTTCATTGAATTGCCTCCTGACCATTTAGATACAGTGACCAAATAGGTAAGGGAGGGGATGTTGACACACCCTCTTATTATTAGCCCACCCCACCAATTTTGATTTTTTACCGTTTTATGAAAAAATACATTGTTTTTAAGAAAACTAGCTGCGCTATCCACTAGAAAACATCATTTTGAACAACTTTGTAGAAGAAAGTTTTTCCAAAATCTATCATTTAAGCAGACTTTTTGGCATTTTTTACGAAATATTTTGTAAAAATAATAAAATGGTCAAAAAGTCTACTTAAATAATAGATTTTGGAAAAACTTTCTTCTACCAAGTTGTTCAAAATGATGTTTTCTAGTGGATGCGGCTAGTTTTCTTAAAAACAATGTATTTTTTCATAAAACAGTAAAAAATCAAAATTGGTGGGGGTGGGCTAATAATAAGAGGGTGTGTCAACATCCCCTCCCAATAGGTAATCGAGGCCAATGGCTTTAATTTCACGTCTTAAAAGTTGCTTGGGGTTGTGTACAATGATTTCTTGGACTTATTATTAGACGTTTTGGCACGTCGACACATGCCGATTCCAACTAATTAGCTGGTCCATCAAGCAAAATTCTTGCTCAAAATTAAGAACAGTATGCAGCGTCTATGTAACTAAAAAAAAAGAAAAAAAACCAGCAAAGATGTTATGATCACTCATTTCTTAGCAATTACCAAATTTCAATTTGGTTATTAGAAACCAAGAAAAGACATCAAGAAAGTATCAAACTGAACAAAAGCCTGTGACTGCAAAAGAATAAAGCATCATTCCAGGAAGCAGAAGTCTCACACAAGATAAAAGCAGAAGAAAGGAAATAAAGACCACCATGACAGAGACACCACATTCCTTCATTGCAAGATGCATCCCCAGTTCTGCACTATCATTGAAACTTTTCTTTGACATGTCTATTCAAGATTTTTTTTTCATAACTTGATAAAGTGGCTGAGAAATGCTGGGGCCAATTCAGATTCCAGACCAACAGTGACTATGTAAAAGGGAGTGTGAAAAGGAATTGAGAATTGAGAATTGAGACCCACCACTAGAGGGCCACCTTAGAAGCTCCCATGCTAAAGACTCAAAAGACAGTAAAGGATGGTAAAAAACAAATCCCAACAAAAGTTGGGTTCATTTATCCGTCACTTTTTCTCTTTCAAGTGTCTGAAAAGGGAAACATTTTTTTCGAAAGAATTCAAAGTTCTCATCTATATGCCAAATAATCCAGAAAAGCAAATGAGAGAGAACAACAATCCCACATTCCCACCATCACAATTTTGATGGCATAAATGAAACAATCTTGTGATGGAAACATGATTTCATTGAAGAAATGAATACATTAATAAAACAGCATTGTAAACCTAACCACCTCAAGAATTAATTGTTGCATTGTTTGCCAACAAAATTTGTTAGAAAAATTCAAAATCTAAGTAAGGACCTGATGACCCATCTGAGTCATTGGCTCCCTTGTCGTTTGGAGGCAAGGACGACTTGAATGTATGATTAAAGAATGCAGGATCAAGTGGTTTCGGAATTTCTGGAGGATGAGTACCGCGAATGAGTGCCCAATTAACACTTTCAAAGAAAGGATGCTGTTTGATCTCTGTTGCACCCCTTTTGTACCCTAATCTCTTCTGTGGGTCCTTTACAAGCAGACCCCGGATCAAATCCTTAGCAGCAAAACTTACAGTTGATCCCTCAGGAAATTTTAGTGGCTGACCAACAACATTGAATAATGTCTCTCGGTTTCCAATGCCTTTAAATGGCGTCCTCCCATTTAGCAACTCATATAAGAAAATCCCAAACGTCCACCAATCAACTGCACTCCCATGGCCATCCCCTCTTATTATCTCAGGAGCTAAATATTCGTGGGTTCCAACAAATGACATAGAGCGGGCACCAGTGGGCTCTGCAATAAGTACAGGAAGTGAATCCAAATTTGCCAAACTTTTTTTTTCACTCCTCACCTTTGCTGTTTTAGAGTTGAAAAAACGAGGCTTAAAGCAAGATGGTTGCAAGCAAGAAGGCTCTACACAAACGGGTAATTTGCATGCTGGATCAATGCACGATGGCTGAATACAATATGAAGAGATTTGACAAGAAGGTTCAACACTGGACTGAACAAGGGTGGGACTCACATAACATCTTAATGATAAATCAAAGTCAGAAAGCATTATATGGCCATCATCCCTGACTAAAACATTTTCAGGCTTCAAATCCCTATACACCACACCCATCATGTGTAGATACTCAAGGGCAAGAAGCACTTCCGAAGCATAAAACCTGCGAGAGAAAAGGAAATTATCAGCAAAGCTAAGCCCATCCTAACACAATGTCCCATATCTGAATATCAAATTAACCAAGTAAGGTGGATCAAACTTGTTTAAGTCAACAACAGAACACTGAAGTGTTTTTAACAAATTTGCCAACTTTGTAAAGTTATAACATAATTATCACAGAGTGTCCCATCTGGAAACAAATCCCGTGTGAATCATTCAAGAGTAAATTTTTTTGTGAGATTTGAGGTGCTCGATTGCAGAGTTCCAACAAGTAAAGGGTTGTTTGAATCTGTTTCAAGTCTTCACACTATTGAAAACAAAAATTACAACAGAGGTTGGAAAGAGAGAGATTTTACTCTATACCAACAAAACAAAGTTTGTCATCACCACCAGGCAGTCAAGTCACAATAATTTGGGGAAGCATGTTTCTTTTAGCATTTTCCCTGAATACCGAAAACAGTGGTGGAGATAAGAACCTCAGCTGCAATTAGTTAACTACAAAATCCACTACAATTGTCCAACCTTCCTCCGAGACTTATATTTCCAAAATTTAGAAAACCAAAGCATAAACAAAGAAGCAAATTTTTTTTCCCCCTCCTCCATTTTCTTACTAACATCTTCCATAAATAGTTCTGTTACATTATTAATCAATGGAAACAATTCAAATTGGTGACAAAACAACAAAGAACAAGGTTATATCAAAATTAGGGACAAACCTCGCTGCTTGTTCCGAAAAATGCTTGCCCGGCTGGCGCTGCCGAAGCGTGTGAAGATCTCCTCCACTGCAGAACTCCATGAGCAAGCAAGAAAATTTCTCTGTTTCGAAATGCGAATAAAGGGTAGGAAGAAAGGGATGATCCAACAAACCCAATATTTCTCTCTCAGTCTGAGCTCTCATTAACTTCTTCCTCCCTGCTAACATCCCTTTGTCCATCACTTTCATAGCAAACAAACAACCCATCCCTCTCAACTCAGCCAAATACACACTCCCTATATCCCCACATCCTAGCTTCTTCAAAAGCCTAAAATGACCCAAACCCAATTCTCCATCTTTACCCTTCACACACTGTATAGCTTCCCATCTAATATCACTACCTTTATGAGGCTTAGAAGGGCAAAAACTTCTGAAACTGGTCTCATTTCCATCAATACTAAAACAATAGCTTGCAGAACTCAAACTACTCTTCTCACTTTCTACAGACTCTACACATTCACCATCTTTCTTAACCTTGAGAGCTATAGAATCCACATGTTTCCCATCAAAACCCCCATCACTAAACTTACTACAGGCACTGTTATCAGACCCAGATACAGTACTGCTACAGGCACTATTCTTGAAACTGTTCTTCTCACTTTCTACAGACTCCACACATTCACCATCTTTCTTAGCTTCAAGAGCTATAGAATCCATTTGTTTCTCATCAAAACCACCATAGCTAATTTTGCTACTTGCACTCTTATCAGACCCAGAAACACTACTGCTAAATGTGCTGATGCTGACACTGTTGTTGAAGCTAAGATCTTGAAGACTACTAATAACAGATTTGGTAGCACTATTGCCACTATTATTGACTAGTTTGTTCATGCTTGAAGGTAAATGCACTACGAATGTTTGATGAAAGTTCTGAGAGAAAAGTTGAAAAAGTTCGGGTTAACAAAAAGGGGGCGGTCAAGATAGGGCGTTGGCGAGGCCGAGGCGGTCAAAGAGAGCGAGAGAGACTCGGGCGCGAAGAAGACCCGACATGGGGACTCAAAATGAGGTGAAAAACGGTATTCAAATTTGAAATGTGAGGGGGTGAGAGGCCCAATAAGGCAAATGACTGAGTTGGGGTTTGAGTCCTCTCTTACACTGTCCCAGAAATGTTACAGCTTACGGACAAAAAAAACACAGGGAAACTTAGAGAGACAGAGAGAGAGAGAGAGAGATTGGGGGTTACGAGGACGACAAAAGCCTTTCAGATTTTCTAAACAAACACATTTGAAACACCAATAGCCAATACCGTTACTCTGGTTATAGGAAAAATTATAACATGCAGTATGGTACACCGAAACATGTGTGGGTAGGTGTTGACTATGAATCTTGGTCATTAATCAGTTTCGATCTTGATATGATTTTATGAGGCTGATGAGTTGTATGGATAAGAATGTGCATGGTTTTGTTATAGTTGTAGAATGTGGTGCACTGCATATTTTCTGATCGTAAATAATGAGAATAATAAGAATATAGATACCATGGATATTCCCCAGGCTGAATTGTAGATGAGGAGGGAGCAAGGAAGTACACGTTGGCATTTACGATTTGTGAATTGCTTCCTGTATAAAGCTATCTGCTGCATCCAAGAGGGCTTATGACCGTACATTTTACTTAACTTTGCACTAGGTAGGGTTAAATGTAAATCATATTTTTAAAAGTTAATTGTTGAATTGGATTAACTGTTTATGAATTTTATGTTCACCTAAAATCACATTAATTTAATGTTCAGTTTCTGAAAAAATTAATTGAAAAAAACTTGTGACATTTTAAAAAATAAAAAAATAACCATTTTTCACAGTGATATTTTGCAAAATATGATTATTGGATCATTGTGATTTTTGGCGAACATGAAATTTATAAGCAGATCATCTAATCCAATGGTTAGTTTAAAAAAATATGATTTGCATTTGATTTTATAAAAATTACTTTACTCAAAATTGCATAAAGTACACTTTATAATAGAAACATGCTACACCGAAACCAAATTATAAGAAAGAGGAGTTGGCAGTGGAACAAAGTTTTTCGATCTTTTAAGGGTGGAAGGAGCAAAAATGTGAAGGAATGTGACCCACCTAACACATGTATAGGTAAAATATTATTGAAAAATAAGCTGCCCTATTAATCTATCTATCCGCTTCATTTACTATTTGATATAAAAATAATATATAAAAAATTAATCAAAATCTAATATTTTTTTGGAATTCTTTTGGTACGATAGAAATTTTACAGGAGATGAAAGGCGCCATGCTAGTATGCTACATGCGATTTCTATGGAATTGAATTCTAAGAATGATAGGCAAAAGACTTTATATATAGAGTGTTCTACTCAGGGGTATCTGACTTTAACTAAAGTCAGCAAAGAACACAAATCCTTGAATTTCTATTCACTTAATGGATGATTCATCTCAAGATTCCAATCTAAGGGCTTGTGTTCTTTGCTGACTTTAGTTAAAGTCAGGTACCCCTCTCCAGAACATTTTTCTTATATATATATTTCAAGATTCTAATCCAAGGACTTGTGTTCTTTGCTGACTTTAGTTAAAGTCAGGTACCCCTCATTAGAACATTTTTCTTATATATATATATATATCCTCATATTCAAGAAAGAGATTTCACATTCGAGTATATAAAAGTATATCTATACCTATTTATTTACAAGTACTGAGAATTTTTGGGATGTGTGTAGCTTTTATTGCTCGGTAAAAACAAAAAAAAAGAAAAAAGAAAACCTTTAAGAATGACAGTATTTATCACATATGGTTGAATTTGACAAGAATAATCAATATATATATATATATATATACAGACATGATAATATAAGGCCAGCCTTACGCAAAGTTGCGTAAGGTCGGCTCCATATGGCTAATTTTAGATTACAGTTCGTAAAACTGACCGTTGGATTAGATGCCCCTCCTCTGTATGTCATACCTGCAAAAAATCACAGTGATTTGACGGTTGGTTTTTGAAATAACTGCCGTTAAAAAAATGGTGATATTTTGAAGAACAAATAAGTTACATATTTTCACAATGACATATTTCAAAAACCAATCGTCAGATCACTGTGATTTTTTGTAGGCATGACATACAGAGGAGGGGCATCTAATCCAACGGTCAGTTTTATGAACTGTGTTATAAAATTAGCCATATGGAGCCGACCTTACGCAACTTTGCGTAAGGCCAACCTTATATTATCATGTCTGTATATATATATATATATATATATATATATATATATATATATAT
>JAESVK010000958.1:1082297-1107622 GCA_017140935.1 Hamamelis virginiana
GTTAATTTTAAAAAGAAATTAGTCAAAAGATAAGCGCTTGGTGTTTTTATGTCACTGTGGCATTTCCGCATAGGGGTAACCCTGTGTGGGGTGTTACAGCTGCTCTGTTTTTCTTCTTTCGTCTTGAACTGTTGATGGTTGTTTCGCTCTCTGGCGTCGACCCATTCCTATTTTGAGCACTTTCAAATTTTACAAAATCAAAAAATATGATGGTAGACGTCATCGAACTCACCGGTGTTTGTCAGTGAGACTCCGTCGATGGTGGTCTGCAATGGGTATGATGAAGATGCTGGTTTGGAGCTCTTGGCAGAGGTGACGACATGGGTTTCGGGTCAGGTAAGCTAAAAAAAATGAATAAGGGCATTTTTGTTCTTTTATAGTTAAATTTAAGTCATGTGATGTGACGTGATATTATAACCGTTAAAAAAACAAACGTCTAAGTAACGGAGGGGTGCAATCTGCCAAATTTTGAAAGTGTAGGGGTCGATTGTTCACTTTTTTAGTATAGGGGTGCAAGGTGTTTTTGGTTTTTAGTACAGGGGTGCAAAATGTATTTTCCCCTAATAAATATCTCTAAAGAAATAAAAAACACTAACTTACAAGCATACCAATTAAGGGAAAATATAATGTAATAATGAAATTTATTTTATATAAATATATTATTTATTTATATATAATTATTTGGCGGGTGGGGTCGGGTTTAGGGCGGGTTGTAACCTCTATACCCGCCAACCGAATCAACCTGCCAAAAATTCATTAAATCCACCCAACCCAACCCCACCTACCTAATCATTGTAACCGCGGATTGCGGATGGGTTTGGGGTGGGTGGGGTTAATTCCGGCGGGTTGAGTGGATTTTTGCACACCCTTAATTTTTATATTATATGAATTTTAAAAAGTTTAATTACCCAAGTAAAGTATGGACCGGTTCACGATTTAATCTGTGGTCCAATCCAAGTTTGACAATACTGATGGTGCTAGCTGATGCTAGCATTCCTGATTATCTATGCATTTGCAAAATCACTACAAGTGAATGGAAAAGAGTTAATTAGATGTATGTGGAAGTTTTAGTGGGCTATTGAACAGCAATTTCTAATTTAATTTGCACAAGATTTTGATAATGACAAGCAATTTAAAGTTTTTTAAGTTCTATGTCATATCCTAGATAAGTTGGATAGACATTACTACTTTCAGTATAAGATCTCTAAGTTAGATAGCCTATTAATTAACTGAGTTGAATCTTTAAAAAAGATTTAAGACGAGTGAAGCTTCCATTTCTAGCAAACAATATGAATTCCTCACTTGGACCCTCACCAAGAGTGAAGCTTCCATTTCATCTTCAATGACTAATTACTAAAAACCTCTTCATTTCTCACATCATTATGTTAAGATATGAAAAATAATATGATAGAAGTTTCCACAATCAAATGGATTCCTACTAATCATATATATAAAAATTAATTTTATTTATACCTTAACTTATTGGATGGACGGGTTTATGAGTGATTTCGTCCAGTCTTAGGATTTCCGCCCATTCTTAAATATTAGAATATGTCCAAACTTTAGCGGAAGTAGGCTCGATCAGAATACTCTGTGTTATCAAAGAAAAAAAAAAAAATCCACATGAATAGGCTTAGCATATCCTATCATCATTAAAAAGTATTAAAATGTGGGAATGGAGAAAATGACTTGAAATTTATATATTTGGGTGTTTTTTAATTATTGAAGTTTTAATCTGTTGGCAGTCTTATTTCAACAGTCACAAGGGGATAAAACTACTTAAGCAGCCCAACCCCATCTTATCATTTACATCTCTTAATTTTGATGATCTGGTGTCTACAGCATTACATGTCAAGATCACTTTAGCCATCACTTCATGATTGGTATCAAACTATCAATGGCGAGGTTCTAGACTTCTAGTACATTTTCATTTCATTTCCCAATATTTAATGTTTTCTGGCTCTGGTAATGACCATGCATGTTGTATGCTGCAGGGTCCCTGCCTATTCCTCGGTCCATCAGAATGAAGATTGTGCTGCGAAGAGCCTTGCATTTCTTCATGAAGAAGCTGAGAGGCCAGTAATATATCGAGATTTTAAAACATCTAATAGCCTGTTAGATGCGGTAAATGACTAAAACTATGCAAACAATTCTTATATTATTCCTATTGAAAAAAAAAAAAAAAAAAAAAAAAATCCCTCTGTTCCTATTTTCGTCTGATTACTTTAATTTGCTTAAAAACTTGCTATTCCAGGAATACAATTCTAAGCTTTCCGATTTTGAACTTGCCAAAGATGGTTCAGAAGGGGATAAAACTCATGTATCTACTATACCCGAGTGATGGGAACTTATGGCTATGCAGCACTGGAGTATGTGATGACAGATTGACAGGTGAGTAACTTTTTACATATATTCGAATCTTTATGGCACGTGCTAAAGCGTCTGTATCTTTTAATTGTGGCTGTTTTCCATAATAATTACCTTATGAATATTAGAACTTTTAAACATTGTAATAGTTAATCGTATGAGTTTATCATATTTATCATTGTGGTCTTTTGATCTGTGATAAATCGACTTGACGCCTGAATGGTCATGTTCTTAATTTGGTGGGAATTAGAAGGTTGGATTTTGAAATTCTGGGACTTTACCAAAGTTTGGTGTTATCTTGGACAAAATTTCTGGATTCTAAAGCCTTCCAAATTTTTGGAAGAGATTTACATGCATGCTCAACCTGGGACTTGGAAATCCAAGCTTTTTAATTGAACCTTTCTGAATGATTCTTCTAGTAAACAACATTGCCACCTCTACCTCTACGGCTCTACCTCCACTTCATCACCTTTTCCAACTCAACTTTCATACTGTACGTTGTCCTTGCTTGTACAACCACCAACACCACCTCCACCATGCCATCTGCTACCTCTGCTAGCATCATTACTGCCACAGTACCACTCCATCTTTCAGTAACACTACCTCCACAACTATGAGGCCACTACAGTAACCATGCTTCCTTCACCGCCACCTCTAATGTGACCACCATTGCACTATCACTACCTTAATCACCATGGCATCTTCATCACCACCTCTCATACATCACTGCCACCACCCCCTTGCCTTTATTAGGCCACTACTGCTACCATCATTGATGCTACAACCATCCCTGTTACTGTGCCACCGCCACTGTTCTCACTGCCACACCTCCACCATCCTTGTCGCTAGTGTTTGAGCAAAGTAAAATCACATATAATAAGTTTCTTTTGGTTCTTACAGATGGGTTGGTTATTGTTAGCTTTTCTTGTGTGGGATGAATAATTCTCCGTGACCTGTTTGGGTTTATGGGGACGAAGCCAGGAATTTGGTTGAGGGAGGGCCAACTTGGTTAAAGGACGAAGCTAGGAATTTGGTTCAGCGGGCTGAGAAATTTTCACATTTTTTGACATAATTTCAAGCTTCCAAATAGAATTTTATCGGTAACCAAACAAATGCAAATCAACAACCAAACATCAAATAGAAACCGAATATAATTTTCTGGACAATCAAATAAATGCAAATGAAGAACCAAACTACAAATAGCTTTCAAATTAAATTTATTTTCTCAGCAACCAAACAAACTCAAATCAGCAGTAACCAAAAAAGAACGATTAATCATTCAACTAAACAACTAGTATTTAACCAAATGGAAAAAAATAGAAAATATACCACTGTTTTCATCACCAACGTTGCATTTCCTCATCGATACGACTGTGTAAGAGAGATCGAGAGACCAAGAGCCTGAGGTAACCTTATGGCAGTGAATCCAATGATGAATATTTTGGGTTTGCGCCGTGGTTGAGAGATGAGAGAGTGAGAGATTGACAGAGAAGCGAGAATGGGAAATTGGGAGTTTGGGAATGGGAGAGGAAGATGAGAAGATTGAGAGATGGGGAGTGAGAGTGGGAGAGAAGAATCAGAGAGAAGGAAGGGAACTGGGAAATCTGAAATGGGTTTTGAGTGTTTTGACTTTTCTTTTCAAATTTGGGAATTTGTAACTTATATTATATATATGTGTGTGTGTATGAGTGTTTGATGGCAACCAGGTAATTATAAAAGGTATGAAGGGTAATATGTATGGAGCTAATAGCAGCATCACCCATCATGTGAAGAAATTGTAGTCCCACCCCTATGAATGGTAGAATGGGGTTAAAAAAAAAAAAAAGTTGAGGGGGGCCAAAAATGAAATTTTCAAAAATTTGTAAGGTAAACAAAAAAAAATAAAAAAAAAAAATTCAGGGGGGTCTAAGGCCACCCCTCAACATAGCGTGGCTTCATCCCTGGTTAATGGTCACTCATCTTCATTTGAGGCAAAAAGGTCTGCTGACATTGTTTTGTAGTATTAACTTGTTCACACGTATCTTCAATGAGTTAAACTATTCACACAGTTTTTGTTTGAGAAAGGTTTGTTCTCTAGGACTTTTGATGCATCTAATCAGATGGAATTTATGAGCGATCTTATTTTTGCAAGTGTTATATTATAAACGTACTTCTCCTCAAGTTTGTTTTTGAAATGCTTTTGGGCTGCTAGTTTTGCATTCTCATCTTGTTCTTGTTGGGTTCAAATTTCTTCCCAACCACTACAACAAAAAATGCTTTAGAAGACAGACATTTGAAAACGGTTTTGAAAACCGTTGTCATATGTAGCCTTTAAAGACAGCTTTTGTGGCTGTCCTTATTCTTGGACAAATGAAAACACTACTTGTCACGGTTTGTGAAACTGTCCTCAATAAGTAAAGCCAAACGACTCCGTTTTCTGAGAAGTCTAAATATTTGGCAATTGCCTCTGTTGAAAAGGAGCGAAATAACCATTGGAATGGGCGCCATTTTTCCATAAGCTTCTTCAGCCGTACGAGACCCTACTGCTTTCCCCTCTCTCTCGTCAGATCAGCTGTACCTCGCCCCTCCCTCGAAACCCCTCCCACCCGCTACCCCTTTTCCGGCTACCTCCGTGCGGCACCGGCAAGCAACTCCACGGCACCGGCAAGCTTCACCTCGCCCCCCCTGTTCTCATCTCCCTAGGTCTCGAATACCTGAAACCCCCTTCCCCGTAGCCCCCTTTTCTCGAAACCCTTTCCCTCACGCTTCCCCTGCACCGGCATCCCTCCTCCGGCTCCGGGAAGCTTCTCCTCGGCACCAACCATCACCGTCTGGCTCCGACAACATCTCCACGGCAACGGTAAGTTCCATCTTGGCCTTTCCAGTTTTTAGAGGTCCGTTCTGCATTCCTTTTGTGCGGCACATATTGATATTGCTTCTTTTTGGCATCCTTGGTATGGTCTTTATGAGGTCATTAGTTAGGCATTCTCTGTATTTATGTGAGATTAGGCCGTGGGTCACATCCGATTTTTATTTATTTGGTTGATATGTTGCTGTATTTTTCATTCAAATAGTGTGATTATACATAAGGAATATAGGGTTACTGGTCAATATTCGCCCTTTCAGGATTTTTTTTTAATTTTTTGGGTTACAGAAGAGATCATGTTTAATTCCTTCCTGCTTTCCCATAGAAGTTAAAAATTTCTCTGCATTTATCATTTTGATGCTGGCTGTTGTTTCCTTGTAGGAGGAAAACTGGTCCAACCAGACGTTCAACAAAGGGAGGCCGGACTAAGGAAGAGGTCAGTACTCAGTTGGTGGAGGTTCTTGTTGGGTTGTACCTTAGTGTATTACAGTTTTACGCATAAGTGAATTTTGTCTGTTTGAGCAAAAAATTGTCTTTAAATATAGTTTCAACAGTTGGGTCATTGGATAATCTGGAAAGAGGATATTGAGGGAGAACAAATGTGTTGTTACAGTTTTAAGCATAAGTGAATTTTGTCTGTTTTTGCAAAAAATTGTCTTTAAATATAGTTTCATAAGTTGGGTCATGGGGTAATGTAAAGCACCTTTAAATTGTCTATAATAACATTAAAGCACCTTTAAATGTATGAAAATGCCCTCATTTATAAACGTCAGTTTTGCATTTAGCAACTAAAATCAAGATGATTCAATTTGTGCTATTGAATGCTGCCACAAGGTTTATGCATTGGCCCTTTATTTATTTGCCTTTTTTTTTTTAATTTTATTATTGTTGAAGTTGTTTTGTTACTATTATTTGTAGTGGCTCTGCTCTACCATATTAGACAACTATCCTTGTAAAACTTAGTCAGCCTAGATTATTTTCTAAAAATCAAGAGTTATGGAGTTGGACCATCATTAGATCAGACAACTATTAGATCGGATTTGTAGAGGACTAGAGGCGTATACAAAAGGCTCCATTTGGTTCTAAGGAAAAATTATGGGGAAGGAAAGGAAGATGCTTAAGAATAGCTTCTTTTATGAAGCATTTTTGAGCATTTTTCTTTTTCCTTGTTTTTGGGCAATTACCTCGTTCTTGTTTGTTTTACTTTGACCTTCTGATAACTGAATTCACATTATCCATAGGCTCCACCATCTACCTCAATTTTATGAGTCACTTTCTAAGCTTTATAAAGATAATGAAAATTTCTTTTGACCAGTCCAAGCTGCCACAGTTTAATTCACCAGATTTTCTTAATTTGATTTTGCCCAACCTGCTGGTTAAAATTGCAGACTTTAAAACAAATAAACCGAAGGGAATACTTCAGGACAATTGATATGATGCTGAGTTCTCACTGTATAACCTAGGTTAGGCAGAACTCAATTGCAGGTATTTTAACCTCAATCATTGTAACATCTTTCTGCTCACAGTGGACTACACTTGAGACTTAAGGTAGCTTTCCTCATTTCTAGAATTCTAGCATTTCTGTCCATCAAGGAGCTTGACATGTATCCCCGCAAACCAGTTCTACCTATTGGGATTGAGCTGTGTCACAACAATTAGGTTACAATTTTAGAATACTTACCTGCTTGGGCTTATCCGCTGTGAAGAATCATTTTTGTTGACTTGGCAAAGGCCCAGTAGAGACCAATAACCGATTGGTTCTGCGACTTCTACTCTAAAGCTGAAGATCCTTGACTTTTAAGATGGAAGTTGTGTCTTCAGAAGTCCTTTATAAGTTTACATATAACTAGTTTGGATTTAGTGCACTTTCTGCTATTTGAGTTCTAGTTTGAAAGGCTCTCTTTATTATTAGCTTGAATTTGCATTCTCTGGATCTTTCTAAATTCTGTAACCACACGACTTCTTAGCTTTTTTTTTTTTCTTAAATGATGAACAGGATGATCTTTTAATTGAATCAGTCAAAACATTCAAGGGGAGAAACTGGAAGAGAATAGGTATGCCAATGTTTTTCTTGCTATTAACTTTATGCTTATATTTCTTCTGGAGGGGCCATAAATTTGGTTATGAATGTCAACTAAAAAACTCATTTTCTGAGGAGCAATGTTTAAGAGCAATCATGGTTATCCACTATTGGCTGTCTTGTTATTGATTCTCAATTGTTTTGGATTCCCCATGACCCTTGATACCTTGATAACCCACTTCACTACTGATTTGACAATCTTCGTTCTTAACCTGGTTGTTTGAATTGAAGTAGCTGGTTTCAGTGTCATATCACATATGATAGCAATGGGAGGCAGAGTGGGGGGTGTTCTTTTTATTGAATAATGTTTTCTTGTGAATTTTCAAGTGTTAGAACATGCCTAATGAATATAAATCAATTGATATCATTGTTCCCCTGTTTTTCAGCACCAATATGACAATACGTATGCACCAAAGAAAACACAAGAAGTTCTTAGATGATTTATTTATTTATTTATTTTTATAGATATCATACCAAACTATTAGACCGTTAAAAAAAAAGGAAAATTAACAGTACTTGCAACACATTTTAGCATAATTTCTATTCCTTCTAATATGGATTAGCATAAAATGCAAAGTAATGAACAACCCACTGAAACCTAGTCAATTATTTTTAAAGCCAATACCTCAATTTGTTTCATTATCTCCTAAGGAAACTTATTATTTGATATTCAATTATTTGTGCATGAGCCTTGAATGTCACCCACTACCAAACTAAATCCCATGATCTTGGTTTATGCAATTTAATTTTTGAATAGTTGGAGGGAAAACCTTTTTTACTTTTTTACAAACTTTAACCTTAGACCCGTTCAAGTATGTTTGTGTGACGAATTTAATGATATCTTATCATGATTTACGTACAAGGTAGTTATAACTTGTAAGGTTTAGTTCTTGTGTATGTGAGACTAAATTTCATGTTATAGTTGCATTGTACTACATTTGTGATGAGAAAATTTGTCGACAAACAAGCTTGAATTGTCCGTTTGGACAGTTCAGGGATGAGCTATTGGATGTGATCAATGTCAAAGAAATAGGAAGTACAGTTATGAAATTGTACATGTGGTAAGTAAACCCTAAATGTGGAATCAATGATTTAACTTGTATTTTAATTGATAGTTAATTGAGAATATTAACTAATGGCATTTTAAATTAAAAATTTCATGTGTTTCATGTGTTTGCTGCATTAGTGCCTTATATAACAAGGGGAAGGAGTTGAGTGTGGACCATAGGATCAGGTTTGTTGAGCCTGCTGGAAGTGAAGGACATAATGAAAAAACCAATGCGGCGAACCTATTAGAGAGGATGATGTCTGCACAGCCAGATGAGATATTTTTATATCCATATAACACTGGGTAAGTAGTGGTTATGGGTATGTCTCTTTGTGAGGTACAACTTGCTATGAATGTACATGTTTATTAATATACCTTTATTCTCGGGTTTATGTGTAACAGATTTCATTGGGTGTTGGTGGTTATTGACCCCTGGCGTCGTCATTGTATTTTTCTAGATCCTCTAGGCAATGAAGTGGATGCCAAAGTTTATAACACCGTAGTTGTGTGCGTTTAAGTTCTACTTCCAAATTTTACTAGTATATTTCTTTCAAGCTTTGTAATATTGTTATTATTTATTAGGTAATTAACGTGCAATGTTGTGTATTGCAGTGCTTGTAAAAATTTAAACCTCAACTCCAAGTTCTCAAAGAGCAAACATAATCCAACAATCGAGAGAGCAAAGGTACTTTTACTTATCCAATGACTTATGTCTACAAAGGTTTAGTGGGTAGGGAGTTTGTTTCTTTGTGAGTTGCAACTTATGTGTATATTGTGTGTGTAGTGCCCCCAACAGTCTAATGACATTGAGTGTGGATATTTTGTGATGCGTTATATGAGAGATATTATTCACTCACGTGGGACCCTTATGACACAAGTGGTGAGATAGAAGAAACTAAAAGCAATGTTCATATAAGTCTCTTTAATTTCATATGTACATATCAAGTAGTTTTTTACTAAACTTTGTAGACAATGTCCTTGCAGTTTGGCAATGTTGAAACCTATGGGAGAGAACTCATTGATGAAGTTCGTTTAGAACTCATGAACTTTGTCCGTGATAACATGTGAAGTGGTTGGGTCTTTTTGGAAGGTATAAAAAAGGTAAGTTTGTTTTTTGGATAACATCGAAAGGGGTATAAGTGTTTTTGAATATGAACCCTCCAATTTTGGTGGCATTTTTTGTTATTCATTGGGGCCTTTGGAAATATGCCACGAATTGGCTTCTTGAGGAGTGCTGGAGAAAGAAGCAAAGTAATTGCCTTGGCCGACCGCAATGGTGCACCAAATCCCCACTTCGGTAAATCGCCTAACTAAATCTATTAGGGTTATCATATGATTAATAAATTTCATTCAAAAGTTATATTGATATAATTGTATTTGACATTGTAATTGTATTTGTGCTAGTGAAACCCCTGTTTTGTAGTGTTGGAAACACCTGGATTAAAGCTATGGCGCAACATTGCTGGGTAGACATATTCATATTTAGGTATAAATCCTCTATATACACTTTCTATATAATATGGAGTAGGATCACCTTACACATAAAATTGACTCTTATACATACTCAAACTATACACCGTTGGATTAGGTTGTATTAGGTTGAATCTGATGGCTATTTGTGCCTTGACTTTAATGCCTGACTTGTATATATCTCATTATTTGATTTGGGCAAAGTGTCATCTAAAGCTATGGTCTAATAGTCAAGCTTTTTATTATTTGTTGGGTGTAGCTGAAGGGTGTCTGCATTTCATTTTTCTAGTTCTATTTCTACCTGTTACTAAACTATATCATAGTTCTCAGTGCCACAATATTACACAATGAAATGACATAACTGTTTATTCTATATACCCCTATTAGACTCACTCCTTTTCCCTTTCTATCTCAAGTGTGGTGATATTTCAGATTTGATCAACCATTCATATGGTTTACCTGTTGAACAGCTTGGACTTTTTTTCTGTTGAAAGGGCAATGATTTACTATGTTGATACACATGATTCTGGTAGTTATTTTTTTGGTGGTTGTTTAACCAGTTGCAGAGGATAGAGAACACCAGTTCTTAACAAAAGTAGTTGAAGAAGCATATAAAGGGGTAGAATGTGATGATGGGGACTCATTAGGTACAATTTTCACTCACAACGATGAAGTTGTGAGCTGTCACAACTTGGTTTTGAGAAACATGGACCCAACTACCACCCGCCTGACTACGGTTCCAAAACACTAGTCTTAACCCAAAGACTAAGGTTTTGCACCTTAGTCGTAGGCGTTTTTTGTAGTAGTGTTATGGTGTGTATGTAGTGTCCAAAACAACCAGGCAACAAGGAATGTGGATATTATGTGCTTAGATACATGAAGTGTTATTGATTGTCATAAGGTAATG
The DNA here is from genome assembly GCA_017140935.1 of Hamamelis virginiana. Taxonomy (NCBI): domain Eukaryota; kingdom Viridiplantae; phylum Streptophyta; class Magnoliopsida; order Saxifragales; family Hamamelidaceae; genus Hamamelis; species Hamamelis virginiana. Next base: position 1,093,015 of record JAESVK010000958.1, read on the forward strand.
TAGCATGTATATTTCAAGTAAGGTAGTAATAATTCGCATTATTCCTTATCTAATTCAATGCATTTTTTCTTTGTACAATGCAGTTCGATAGCATTGAAAGTTATACAATTGAGGAGATTGACGATGTCCGAGTCAAAATAATGAATTATATCTACAAGCACATGAAATCCACATGAAACCCACTTTGAATTTGGTTGGCTGAAATTCGCTTGTCATATATTCTGTCTAAATGTAGTTTTTGGGGGTTGGAGGTGGACGGAGACCCACTTGGGTTTGATTATTGGATTTTGATTTTGGTTAATGAGTTTGACATATATTAGAAGTGTTATATACTCATATGTACACAGGTTAAATATTGGGAAATATTGCAATTATAGAGGAAACTCTGCCGGATTTTTGTCTAAATATGCATACTTTTTTCCAATAATAGTTATGGTTTAGATTGATTTCACCATTGCATGTTATAAAATATATTTCTTTTAGGATGTATATGAATATGGAGGTGGTTTATGTTGGAGACCATATTAGGAGGACACAACTTTAAAGATTCGGTTCAACCCTGGTGGCTTTATGACTATGATACCGTGGTATATAACTCACTCACTTATTAGGAGGACACAACTTTCTATTACACATGTGTCACGCATCATTTTCATTTAGAGTCTAATTCTTCTCACCATGAAAAACAATAACCCGTGATCTAAGCCTAATCTTACCCTATTCACATACAATCTCATGAACTGGGCTATCCCCAGTGGCTTCTTTTGGGTATTTTACTTACTAGAGATCTTTCTTTTTTGAATTGCAGATATTGTTTCCACTGGATAAGCTCTCATCGATAATATATGGAGGTTTGACATCAATTATATTATGTGGGTACCTTATATATGAATCAGACAACCTCATCAAGCGCGCTACTCTCAGTTGCACAAGTTCCAGTTGGAATGGGTACTATAGCTCCTTTTGCAGTACAACTGGGCATGTTTTGTAACTGAACATTATGGAGGTTCTTTTGGTTGGTTGCGCGTTATTCATTGAATAGATGTAATTGAAAGGGGGATATTTCAATTTTTAAACACTAGTTATATAGCTTGTATGTGACTTTGGATATGTGGGGTTTAGTGTTATGTAAATTGAAAAATCTTTTATTTTATTAGCTTCATTTATTTTAATTCGTTATATTTGGCGTGCATGTAATGGCATTACCAGGAAATAGGTTGCCCAAATAAGCATATTAGTGTGGGTTAATAAAAAAATTACATAGATCCATATCAATTTAAAACAAATAAAAAAAATATTAAAACAATATTCGGACCTTTTAAGGACAGTTTAAAATTGTCTTCAAATGTGAGTTTTGAAGATTGTTTTTAACCGTCTTTAAATTAGACTTTTGAAGACAGTTTAAAATTGTTTTTACAAGTTAAATTTTAAAGACAGTCGAAAACTGTCCTTAAAAGTTACGTTTTGAGGACAGTTAAAAACTGTCCTTAAAAGTTAGGTTTTGAGGACAGTTGAAACCTGTCTTCAAAAGTGCCCGCACCAATGAAAACACGGCCTGTTAGGACAGTCGCTCAACTGTCCTCTAATACCTATGAGGATGGTTTTTAACTGTCCTCAAAGGCATTTTTTGTAGTAGTGAACCCCAACCCCAACCCCAACCTTATCCGACCACACACATTCTAGTCCATAATGATGTTTTGCTGAAATCTTGTACAGAAGTCCAAAATGCGATTATGTTGTGGGCTTTCTTTGTGAATCCATCTATGTCTAATACAATCCATCCTGTGCCAGGACATCTTACCTCAAATAGTGATGTGTATAGCTTTGGGGTGGTTCTACATCAAATGTTGACAGGCCGAAGGTCCATGGACAAGAACGGACCAAATGGGGAGCATAACCTGGTGGAATGGGCACGACCATATTTGGGAGAGAGGCGAAGGTTCTTTCGACTATTTGATCCTCGTCTTGAAGGTCGCTTCTCAATCAGAGGTGCGCAGAAAGCAGTTCAATTGGCTGCCCACTACCTTAGCCGTGACCCTAAAGCTAGACCTCTAATGAGTGAAGTTGTTGAATCCCTAAAGCCTCTACCCAATCTCAAGGACATGGCCAGTTCTTCTTCATCATACTTCCACGTGTTGAGATAGTCAATGATTTTGTAAAGATTGCTAATTGATTCTATTGCCTTGTATAGAATATTGTATGGGTGTATACAGATTATAGAGATTGTATAGGCAGATTTCTAGGGAGCTAATTGGGGATTCTAGTCCTATATATACACTGTATGTGGTTAGTCAAGAGAATAACAAAAAAATCAGTTTATCATTCTTGTTTTCATGGTATCAGAGCCGAATACAGTCCTTTGAATATCAAACCTAGAAAAAAAAAACCCCAGAAATCCCAAAAACATACCCGAAAACATATCAGTCTCTGATTGATTCAAACCCAAACCAAAATTCATATTCATCCCAAAACCCGTTGTCGTCGTGCCGCCTGCTGCTCAGTCGCCGCTGTCATCACGCATCAAATCAGATCAGTCGCTAAACCCGCTACCGCCTACCGTAAAAAATGAGTGAACAAATTGAATCCTCAGAAACCAAATTTGTTCCCGTTCTTGTTCAGTCTGAGGGTACCTTTAATGCAGGCATTCTACTTACCGAAACAAATTACGATTTGTGGTCTCAATTGATGGAGATGCATATTGCTGAACGAGAAAAACTCTCATACATCATGGGCAAAACAGCTCCACCTGCTGTGTCGGACAAGGGATATGAAAAATGGTATGCTGAAAATCAGAAAGTGAAATGCTGGCTTCTGATGTCCATGTCTCCTGACATCATGAAGCACTACCTCCGTATACCCACTGCCCGTGAAATCTGGAGTACTCTTTCCAAAGCCTTTTATGATGGTAATGATGAGCTGCAGGTCTATTCATTACATCAGAAAGACTTCTCAGCCAAACAAGGTGCCAAATCTCTCTCAGTATACTATGGGGAGTTAACAGAAATCTTTCGGGAACTAGATCATCGTGATAAAGTGGTCATGAAGGATTCTGATGATGTTACAGCATACAGGCAGTCCATTGAGTGAACCCGAGATCACATATTTCTTGCTGGATTGGATAAAATTTTTGATCAACTTCAACGAGAAATTTTACGTCACGAACCACTCTTAAGTCTGGAAGAGAGTTAATCCTTAGTCCGCCGTGAGGCCATACGATCTATTACTTTGAATGAGGACATTGAGAAACTTGAAGCTTCCACTATGATTTCCCGCCATCGACCCAGTTAGATGTCACAAGACCGACCAAAATCCACCGATCCGAATAATTCCAACAGTTCAGACAAACCTACATACAAATGCACTCATTGCAAACAAACAGGCCATTCAAAAAGTCGTTGCTTTGAACTTATTGGATATCCAGATTGGTAGGACCCAACACGGCATCAAAATTCCAAGCGGCCGTCTACTGCATCAATCGCTCAAACAAAGGAAGACGATGCCACTCCTATATCACCAGCATTGGTAACCACTACAAACACTGGAGGTAAAGTCTTAAACATTTCTACACCTGTTTTGAATAGTGCATGGATAATTGATTCTAATGCTACTGATCATATGACATTTGATGTTAGACAAGTCTCAATCCTTAACCCATCCTCCCAAAAGTGTGTCTCCACAGGCAACAGTAATACTACCTCGGTTATTAGGGAGGGGTCATCACATCTTACTAATAGTTTACATCTTGATTCTGTGTTAGTTGTTCCCTCCTTAGATTATAACCTTCTGTCAGTCTCTCAAATCACTACTACCTTATCTTGTCTTGTTATTTTTTGGCCTGATTATTGTGTGTTTAAGGATATTCAAACTCGACAAACGATTGGTTATGGTGTTAAAAGAGGGAAGCTATATTACTTTGACTTGGAGTCAAAAACTTCCAGCAGGTTACAACAAGCTTTAGCGGTAGAGAGCACTGATTCACCAAAGAAGATAATTGAGATTTGGCTCTGGCATCGACGTTTGGGACATGCCTCATTTGGTTATTTAAAAAAATTGTTTCCTAGTTTATTTACGAATTTGGATATTTCTAGTTTCAAATGTGATGTGTGTGAACTTGCGAAAAGCTATCGTGCTTCATTTCCTTTGATTTTAAATAAAAGTCTAGTTCCTTTTATGGTTATTCACTCTGATGTTTGGGGACCATCCAAAATTCCCACATTGGGGGGCTCACATTGGTTTGTTACCTTTATAGATGATTGTACTCGGATGACTTGGTTGTGTTTAATGAAATCCAAATCAGAGGTTAAGTTGCTGTTTCAGAAGTTTTATAACACCATTCGTACACAATACAATGCCCGGATACAAGTGTTACGAAGTGATAATGGCGGGGAATACCATAGTTTTGAACTTCAGCAATTTTTGGACTCTCATGGCTCAATTCATCAAACCAGTTGTCCGGATACACCTCAACAGAATGGTGTGGCCGAACACAAGAATAGACACTTATTGGAGGTTGTCCGCGCTTCCTTAATCGAGGCTCACATGCCTTTATGCTACTGATGTGAAGCTCTTCTCTCTGCCGCATATCTCATCAACCGTGTTTCATCTCGTTCTATCAACTTTAAAACACCCTTCCAGACACTTGCAGAAGACCTACCCCCTCATGTCTTCGGTTTTATTGCCTATGTTTATCTTCACAAACACCAACGCAGTAAGTTACTGCCTCGAGCTTTGAAATGTGTTTTTGTTGGATATGCTATTCATAAAAAAAGGATACAGATGCTATCATCCCCCTACTACACGCATGTTTATTACTATGGATGTTGTCTTTCATGAAGATACTATGCATTTTTCTAAGTCTGATTTTCAGGGGGAGTATCTTGAGGAAATTTAGACTCTTGTATATTACCTTGAGGAAGATGTGGTGGAAGTATCTGATCAAAATGTAGGTGATTTGGATCCTAGTGGTCAAAACTTGGATGTGAGTGGTGATACCCTACACAACAACACAATAAGCGTAGAAGCGGACGAGTTGGAATCTAGTGGTCAAAACTTGGATTTAAGTGGGAATGAGCACCGAGAAAGCCAGAAAACTTCTAAAACTGAGCATGAGTCTTTCCCAATTGATACACCAAACCAATCGTTGTCTGAGGATATTCCTTATATATACAGTGCCTGAGTCATCTAGGAGACAGTTACCACAACGTCTCACCAGAGGTATTCCAAAACCTACATATGAACCTCAATTGTCTAGTAAAGTAAGATATCCCATGAACCATTATATGTCTACACATCGCTTGTAAAAAACAAATCAGTCATTTGTCAATCAATTATCTACTGTATCTATACCTAACAGTGTGCAGGAAGCCTTAACTGATCCAAGATGGAAAGCCACCATGAATGAAGAGATGGCCCCCTTACAGAAGAACTAAACTTGGGAGCTCGTTGACCGTCCTACAGAAAAAAAAACCAGTTGGGTGTCGATGGATCTTTACTGTGAAATACAAAACTGATGGTACGATCGAACATCTTAAGGCGAGATTGGTGGCAAAAGGATACACCCAAACTTATGGAATTGACTACACTGAAACGTTTGCACCTATAGCCAAAATCAACACAGTCCGGGTCTTGTTATCCTTAGCTGCAAATCTTGATTGGCCGTTACAACAATTTGATGTGAAGAACGCATTCCTACATAGCGAACTATCTGAAGAAGTCTACATGGATCTCCCACCAGGGTGCATGGTAACAGAAAAACAAAGCCGGAAGCTATGCAGGCTAAAGAAATCATTGTATGGGATGAAGCAATCTCCTAAATCATGATTTAGAAGATTCACAAAATCTATGAAAGCATTTTGGTTACCACCAAAGCAACTTAGATCATACTCTTTTCCTAAAAAAGGATTAAGAAAAGATCACAGCGCTCATTGTATATGTGGATGATATGGAGGTTACATGTAATGATCCTATTGAAAGGAAAGCCTTACAGAACTACCTTTCCAAAGAGTTTGAGATGAAAGATCTAGGCCCTTTGAAATATTTTCTTGGGATTGAAGTATCCCGATCTAATAGAGGAATATTTATGTCTCAAAGAAAATATGTCTTAGATCTATTACAAGAAACTGGTATGTCAGCATGACAACCAATTGAGAACCAGTAGAAGAAAATCTTAAACTATGTGTTGAGTCCAACCAAGTACCAGTTGACAACGGAGGATACCAAAGACTTATAGGGAGATTGATGTACTTATCTCACACAAGACCAGATCTTGCTTATGCTTTGAGTATTGTCAGTCAGTTTATGCATAATCCTGGTGAACGCCATATGGATGTTATTATTCGCATTTTGAGGTATTTGAAGTCTACTATAGGAAAAGGAATATTATTCGCTAAAAACACAAACTATCAAAGCATAAAAGCATATACTGATGCTGACTGGGCTGGTGATGTGGGTAACAGACGATCTACTTCGGGTTACTTTACCTTTGTAGGAGGTAATCTTGTGACATGGAGAAGCAAGAAACAAAGTGTTGTGGCTCGCTCAAGTGCAGAAGCTGAATTCAGAGGTTTGGCAAATGTTCTTTGTGAGGTATTATGGTTAAGACTCCTTTTGCAGGATTTAGGTTATCTATCTGAACAATCTATCCGACTATTTTGTGACAATAAAGTAGCACGTGACATTGTACATAATCCAATTCAGCATGACCGAACAAAGCACGTTGAGGTCGACAGATTTTTCATTAAGGAAAAGTTGGATGAAAAAATTGTGGAATTACCTAAGATTCGTTCAGAAGATCAGTTGGCTGACATCCTCACCAAAGCAGTCTCAAATCGAGTGTTCTTAAAGTTTATAGACAAGTTGGGCATGTGTGACATCTATGCACCAACTTGAGGGGGAGTGTTGAGATAGTCAACGATTTTGTAAAGATTGCCAATTGATTTTATTGCCTTGTATAGAATATTGTATGGGTGTATAGAGATCATAGAGATTGTATAGGCAGATTTCTAGGGAGCTAATTGGGGATTCTAGTCCTATATATACATTGTATGTGGTTAGTCAAGAGAATAACAAAAAATTCAGTTTATCATTCTTGTTTTCACCAGGCCATGCAAGCAGAGCGTGCAGGCCCCAACAGAAATGGCATGAGAGTGCAAGTAGGGTTTCTATCAAGGAATGGACAACCAGTAAGGAGCCTTTCCAACCAAAAAGTCCTCATGCCTCTCCATATCACCATAACCATCTTCACCGGTCTCCTAAACCTAATGTTACAAAACCATAGCGTTGAGTTCATGTCTGTTCCTTTCTTCCCATTTTTGCAGTCTTTTTCTTTAATATTATCTGGCAAGCGATTGGAGGCATTTTGGAAAACCGAAAAGCAGTGGGAATGGGTCTTGAAGTTGATGCTGAATGATGATGCATTCTTTTTGAGAGGGGTTGGTGGGCACAACCATTTACCATGGAAGATGATCAAAGGAGGAGAATACTTGGAGAGAATCATTAAGCTGCTCTTTTGTGGCTTTTAATTTATTTTGAGCATGAAAAATTATCCTGTGACCTGTGACGTTTTCCTGCCTTAAGTTGCATTTAGTTTTCCAATCTTTTTCCCTATATATCCTCCTTACTGTTTAATGTATGTGAAACTGTTGAAGTTTTTCAATCACTATTTATATCTTCCGTTTCTCAAGATCCTTGGTTTTCTTATATATAGAGAATGTAGAGTGTTGTTATGCTCCATATTATTTTGCATTTTTTTTTTTTTACTGTCGATCAAATATTCCTTACAGCCAACTGTTGTGACCTGTTTCCCCTCCATATAGAAAAAGCATGAAAAAGTCTAGCTAACTGAAAGATATCCATTTCTTGTGAGGTAAGTCGAGTAACAGTGACCTGAGAGCAGAAGCTCCTCTTGAGTTGTGACATTGTTGGTTAAGATTTTGCTTTGGAAGGTAAGCATGCAGATGCTAGAGCTAATGTTGGTTCAAGTTAACAAATTCTGAGCTAGCAGTTGATTGTTATTTGATGGGGAGAGACAAGAGAGATTGTTCAAATAAACCCTACGGCATTTTATTTATGCAGATAATGGTGAAGAGGAAAGAAGTCATTGGATGCGTTCATACTTTTTGTTAGCCTAAATGGTTCTAGCTAATCTAGCATATGTTATATGGTTTCAATGATAACAAACAATTGTCACCGCGTTATCCAAATGTCTTGTGCTTAAATGTTAAATTTGTAAGACAGATTTTCAAGATAGACAAGAGCAAACAAATGGACAACAAAATCCATGAATTGGAGGCTCAAGTGCTGAAGATGTTACTATTCCCATAAAAACTATTCCATATGAAAAATTTTGCTAAGTATGAAAAATGAATTTTTGATATACTGAGATTTTCAAAATAATTTTTGGCGGTAATTGATCCCTATATACTCATTAACTGAGCACGGTCTTAAGGGAGCTTTTATACGTAGTATATAATACCTTACTCGATAGATCAATTTTTGATACTGTTGACGAAAATTATTTTTTGTACTAAAATTGATTTTTTACATTTTGATTTATTGGGAATTTGATTTTCTAGTATTTTCCATTGAATCCAAATGGGAGGTACTTCCTTATTTACATTGGAAACTTAAGTAAATGAATACTTTCAATTACTTTTACTTTCATTTACTTAAATATTTATATGTGAATAAGTATTTTGCAGGAATAGTTGACAGGTTGCTGTTGGAGTAATTGTCAAAGCTGCTGCTGAAATATTTGACCTTGTTAATGCTGATTCAATTATGGCTACACCTCCAAACGGTTTTGTTTCATTTTTCAAACCTGTTTGAATATGCAGATTGCCAAGACGCTCCTCCTAAACGCTCCAACATATAGCTGATTTTTAAGGCTATAAATACACTTGCCATGAAGCTTAATTGTACACCCAATTACATACACTATTGTAGCTTACAAGTGTTCATCATTCTTGTATGATTCAATCCTTGTAATTCTCTCTATGAGCAAATTAGTTTAAATCTTTGAGAGATATTATTGAGAGCTTATTTGATGTATTCTCAGTGTTGTTGAGAATCATATTGGTGCTCATCCATCTTCACTTGTATTTCTTGTGAGTTTAAGGTTTTGTGTAAACCTTATTTGGTGAGAGTCTTCCACCGTGAAAGAAGGCTGTGTAAAGGTTTGAATCTCCACCGGAAGTGAGATTGATAGTGGATTAATCCTCGAGACGGAGATCTTGAGGCGTGGACTTAGGCGGAGACCGAATCACGTTAAAATCCTTGTGTTTGAATCTCTCTAACTCTATCTCTTGCATTTAAATTTATTTACTTGCTTTATATATTTTGCTGAGTTGAGATTTAATCTTGCATTCTAGTTATCAAAAGTTTGAGTTTTCAAAAACACTCTATCCCATTTATAAACCAGTTTTTAAATTGCCAATACTCTATTCACCCCCCCTCTAGAGTATATTTTGGGCCAACACTTATGGTTCTCAGTGCAACGAGTATACCAATCTATGGTGGGATGGTTCATTATTTTTTGAGGGATGGAACCATTGATTCGATTCATAGAAAAGGAAAGAGATGTTAAATTGATTAACAAATATGTGTGAGAGAGAGAGAGATTTCTAACTGGGTAACGTTAGTGAGATGTAGCTCACCGATAAAAAAAAAAAATCATGGACAGGTCAAGGTGGGTGAGTTCTAGAAGAGTTCCAATTTGCATTGTGATGCTTCCATGGAGATTATAAATGCTAAGATGAAGATGAATCAGGTTTAGGAAACGAAAAAAACTAAATTGGCTGAGCTCTTTTGTTATGTTGTTATTGTAAATGTTTATCTCAGTGACAGTTCCTGCCTTGTCAAAAGTTATACTAATTTTCAAACCTCTTAAGGCTGTAAAAGCATATAGGCTAGGTTGCAGACCAATTGGCAACTTTTATAGCAGACCTCAGAACCATTAGAAGGAAAATGGAGCTAAATATGGGACAACAGAAAGAATGTGTAATAGTCTGACCCAAATCTCGAGCCAGTAAGCAGGCCAGAGCGAGCTAATAGCCAAGTAGAATAACATCAAAATTTGCAGAAATATATAATTACTTCGACAATATGAAATCCATAATTAATTCACACTTTCATCTACCACATACATTTTTTGATCCTGAATTTCTGATATTGAAATTGCATGAAAAGGCTTGGTTAATGGCATTTTGCGAGCAAGAAATTCTTGAGACATACGTTGCATTGTTGGCCTAGACTTTGGTTTGAACCGTAAGCATGCAAATGCTAGTGTAGCAACAAGAACAATATCCTGTGCAAGCAATGGATTTGTTGGAGGCGAGATGCGGGGATCTAAGACATCATTGAGCATTATATTTTCAGTTGATAATGACGACAATGATGAAAGAAGTTCTCCCGGATGCTTTCCCATTATTGTTTCAAGTGCAACCACCCCAAAGCTATAAACATCACATTTTTCAGTAACAACCATGGTGTAGGCAAGCTCTGCATACAAAAAAATAATAATAATTATAAATAAAAATTCTATGATGAATAAAGAATCAATGATATATAGTTTATACTCTGCTAGTTAATAACCTTTAGTTTCATTGTTTTCCAAAGTATTGATTTGATTGCTTTGCAAAATGCAATGAAAAACTCATACTTTCGATCATTAACAAAATGGTAATATTAGAACATGCAATAACTAAGAGTAGAAACTTGAAATGAAAATTAAAAAAAAGTAACATAAACTTTTAACATACCAGCGGCCTTGTAGTTGTGGAGCCCCATTGTAAGAGAGAGGTTGAGGATTTGAATATCGTTCTTGTTTTTCGAAAAAATAAAGTTGGGTGAATCTTATGGGGCAAAGGTTGCGAAGACGATACCAAAATAAAATTCATATTAATTTTAAATAGTTATCAATCGGCTGTCATGGTCATTCTAGCAATCTAGTTATGACAATTAATTAATATATTACTAATTAAATCATAATACCAACCCACTAAAAGATGAAGAAATCTAACAAAATAGTAAAATATATATAGTTTACCTGGAGCAATGTATCCGTAAGTGCCAGCAATCAAAGTTTGATTAGATGAATCGGGATCTAGAAGTCTAGCTGTGCCAAAGTCGGAGACAAAACCCTCTAGTTTCGAGTTTAAAAGAATGTTGTTGCTGGATATGTCTCGATGAACAACTGGTGGGATGCAATCGTGATGCATGTAACATAAAGCATGTGCCATGCCTTTAATAATATTCACCCTCTTAACCCAATCAAGATTTGAAGCTTCATCCTCAGTTCTTAGAACATAAAATAAGCTTCCCATTTCCATGTACTCATAAACTAGAAACATACACCTTTTGTGCAAACAGAAGCCATAAAGCTTCACGATGTTTCGATGCCGTAAATTTTTCAGTACTTGTATCTCATTCTTGAAACTCTTGTCAAACGCTGGCTCCTCAGCTTCCAATCGGTGAAGTTTCTTTAAAGCAACAATGTTACCACAAGGCAGTTGTGCTTTATAAACACTTCCGTAACCTCCTGTACCGATGCAATACTTGATGTCAAAGTCCTCCGTTGCTTCAACAATGTCTTCATATGCAATCCTTCCATCATAATTCCATATTGAGAATAAATTTCCATCCCTTATAGCTCTTGCTTCAATTTGAGTGCTGTGACCTTTACGTCTAGAGAGGAACAATAATCCAGAGATTAAGAAGGCAAGAAAAATGGCTAAGGGAAGAAAAATGGTGATATATCGTACAACCAAGTTCTTTGATTTTTCATTGAATGGGCCTCTGGTTGTAGGAGATGGAGAGCTTGTAAGAGGTGGAATGGTGTCACGACCTGAACCTTCATTGCACACAAGTGCCTTGTTTGAATATCTGTCACACAAATCACCTCTGAATGCTCCCGCCAAAGCATTGTATGAATAGTCAATTTCGTATAGAGAATTGGGTGCATCAGGAAAGGCGCCAGAGAGATTGTTGTGGGAAATATTCAAGAGCTTTAAATTCGTTAAATTTCTGAGTTGAAGGGAAATGTTACCTTTCAAATTGTTGTCATCCAACCATAAGTATTGCAAATTGAAGCAGTATTGAAGATCATTTGGAATGGGTCCGCTCAGCTTGTTTTTGGAAAGCATTAGATATTGCAAGTTAATTAATTGACCCAAACTTGAAGGGATTCGACCAGTGAGGTTGTTATCACGAAGGTTCAGGCTTACGAGATGTGTAAGATTCGCAATTTCTGGGGCTATTGGACCATTTATTTGATTCGATTGAAAAGAAAGATATGTTAAATCGGTTAATTGACCTAGAGATGAAGGGATTGGACCAGTGAGGTTGTTACCACTAAGGTCAAGACGAACTAGATGTTTTAGACCTCCTATTTCGGGGGGAATGGAACCATTGATTTGATTCGATGCAAGGTACAGATACTTCAAATTGGTTAATCGACTCAAAGATGAAGGGATTGGACCGGTGAGGTTGTTACCATTAAGGATCAATGCAAGTAGATTTGTTAGATTTCCAATTCCCAAAGGGATGAAACCATTGATTTGATTCGAGTCAAGGTACAGATACTTCAAATTGGTTAATCGACTCAAAGATGAAGGGATTGGACCGGTGAGGTTGTTACCATTAAGGATTAATGCAAGTAGATTTGTTAGATTTCCAATTCCCAAAGGGATGAAACCATTGATTTGATTCGAGTCAAGGTTCAGATTCGTCAAATTGGTTAATTGACTCAAGGATGAAGGGATTGGACCAGTGAGGTTGTTACCACTAAGGAACAGATTCTCCAAATTTCTCATATTCCCAATTCGCAAAGGAATGGAACCATTGATTTGATTCGAATCAAGGCGCAGAAACGTCAAATTGGTTAATTGACTCAAAGATGAAGGGATTGGACCAGTGAGGGTATTATTATGGAGACTCAGAGAATCAAGTTTTCTCAGATTACCTATTTTTGGAGGGATGCTCCCATTGAGACCATTTCCACTAAGATCAAGAGAGAGAAGATTTGGGAAGCACGAGAAGTTGAATTTCGCAAACTTATCTCCCAGTTGGTACCTATAAGGTGGGATAATCATCGTGACACTTCCAGCGTGATTGCAAATTATACCATCCCATGTGCAATGACTAGAGGTGTTGTGAGTATAATCAGTCCACCAACTGCTCTTGCGAATAGCCTCTGCTTCCAATTGTAGTAGTGGTGATGATTCAGATGGTGCAGCAGCATAAGCATAAGAATAAGGAAAAGCAAAGATAGCGGACCATGCAACTACTACTAAAACTAAAGAAATGGAAATGGAGGAGGAGGCCATGTTTCATTAAAGTTTAATTGGCTGCTAAACTCCCCTGCTCCATTAAGAGCCTTTTAAAATGTTTGGTCTGGACTCTAGCTGGACCCATGCACAGGAAGTCGTCGTCGTCGTTGTCTTGGAAGCTCCTGTGAAGGTGCAAATGCATTTCCCACTTAATAAGTTGCATGACCCATAATAATGTGTGGACATGCTTTCTTTTTGAAAAAAAGATAAATATGGGCCGGGGTCATTGCTGTCTTAAGTGTGTGAAACGTACAAGGCGTGTTGGCTTTGGTCAATAAGTTAGGAATTAAAAGAAGGGATCCGGAGTCCACTCTCAAAGTCATTTAATTTTGACGTGCAATAATGGTTGTGGAATTTTCACGCATACATCATATTCAACTATTTTTCAAGACCTCTCTTTTTATTTGTGAACGGAAAATTTTTCAAAATAAATCCAAGTTTTCAAAATATGACATCTATGAACTCATATTTCCGAAAATGACAAATATAATTTTGACATATATATATATATATATTACACGCATAATCACTTCGGTTATCCTAAAAAAAAGAAAGGAATTCATAGATAAATATGGGCGGGGGTCATTGCTATCTTAAGTGTGTGAAATGTACATGGCGTGTTGGCTTTGGTCAATAAAGAATTAGAAGGGATCCGAAGTCCACCCACTTAAAGTCATTAATTTTGACGTGCAATAATGGTTGTGGAATTCACACGACTATAGGGGCCTGTCATCGTCTCTTTCAATTTGCTCAAAGTTATCTTTTCTATTCACATTGATGAATAAGTCAAAGCAATTAAATCTTTGACAGAATGTTATTGCTACTGTACTTAATTAGTTACCAAAATTTTTCAAACGAACGGTTTGAGATAAGTGAAAACTGTACTTAAAGGAGCTTTACTCAAAAGAATTGGTGGAGGGAATTACGTGAAAATATGGGAATTGGAGATATATTATTTGTAAATTTGGAGATTCAATTTTACCAAATATACTCAATAAAAAAATTATGACGTGACAACTTATCATGTGATTATAAATGAAAAAACACTAACATAGCGATATACTGATTGCTGGATTTGAGAATTGGAGATTCTTAACAACATTGGAGATTACACATGCATGTGGGGGATTGGACATTATGTGTACTTCTGGAGATTATATGTATTTCCGTGGATTAAGGATTATGCATTTTTTCGAGGATCATGTGTATTTGTGGGAATTACGAACAAAATTTGAAATATATATATATATATATATATATATATATATATATATATATATATA
>JAESVK010000958.1:1107632-1124120 GCA_017140935.1 Hamamelis virginiana
ATATATATATATATATATATATATATATATATATATATATATATATATATATATTGGGCAATTTCCATGAATAATCATAAGTTTCCAAAATATTACAGCTACGAACCCGATCAAAAACTAATTACGCAAATATTTTTTTAGGACATAAATACCCTCCACTCATATGGGTATTTACAATTTGACCATTGAAATTGTCAAAATTTTTGTACGGATGAATTAAAAAAAATTGAAGAGTCACCAATAATCAACACAATCCACAATTTTGTGTATAATCCCCAATCCCCAATATTACAAAGGATCACCGGAATTACAAATAATCACCAATCCCCAATATTACTAAGAATACCTAATAGAGTAGACAAGATTTGATTGATTTGATGTTCTTGGAAAGCACAAACTGAATGAATGACATGCATGATGTTGGCGTGACATAAAGTGGATTGAGGATTCTTAACAATATTTATGATTATTAGATAAATTGGGGATTGAAGATTTTGTTTATTTTTTGGGATTATACATAAAATTGAGGATTCTGTACAAAAAATTCGGGGGGACATTGAACGACCCGCATTAAATGCTGACGTGACATAAAGTGGATTGGAGATTCTTAACAATGTTGATGATTATTAGATAAATTGGGGATTGGATATTCTGTTTATTTTTTGGGATTATACATAAAATTGGGGATCCTGTACAAAAATTTGGGGGACATTGAATGATTAGCATTAAATGTTGACGTGATATAAAGTGGATTGAGGATTCTTAAAAATATTGGCGATTATTAGATAAATTGGGGATTGGGGATTTCGTTTATTTTTGGGGATTATACATAAAATTAGTGATTCTGTACAAATTGGTCAAACTTTAATTTTAAGGATAATTTCGTCCAAAAAACCAGTAATAGGTGTATATCCGTAATATGTTTTGGATCAGGTTCGTAGGCGTAATATTTTGGAAACTTAGGATTATTCATGAAAATTGCCCTATATTTTTATTAGAAGAGCTTTTCCATCCAAAAATATGGTCATAGATGCATTTTCATATGCAATAAGGCATGTGGGTTCATTTCCGTAATTGTTACAAAATGCGAATTGATTTCCATAAAATGCCCTATTTTTATCTATTTATTCAAAGTTCCACTCTCTCTCTCTCTCTCTCTCTCTCTCTCTATATATATATATATATATATATATATATATATATATATAGTGGATGATTTTTTTTTATCCCCCTTAAAAGAACAAAATCATTTACCAAAACATTTTGCTTTTCCATTAATCTCATCGTTGCCATCCAAAATTCATCTTCAAGTTGAAATCCAAAGTTTGTAGAAATATGTAATAACTTCGACAATACGAAACACCATTTTTAATCAAAGAATCAAATTGCTAATTGGTAGAAGAATGCAAAGTCCAATATAGTAAAACTTTAAAGGGTTAATGTGTTTAAATTAAAATTATATATATATATATATATATCGTAAATAGATGATAGTAGAGAGGTGAGACTGTACTTTTTTGTTAATTTTTTATTTGATCGTACAAACAACGTAACTGCTTGTGAAAGTTCATGCTGATCTTCCATCTATGAAAGGGACTAGCACTAGTGGACTCAAGTCTTCTAATCCAAATTACGGGCTACGTGTGAAACATTTATGCATGGAATTTGACACTAAATAAGGTGCTGCTGTATCGCAAGACCCGATTTTGGGTCTTCTGATTCGATCTCCTTTAATGGCTTGATGATGAGAGCTTGATCTTAAATCAACTAGATTTTTTTGGGATGAATGCTTGAAGGTCTGAAATTTGGCAGAACTTCGACTCTCTACTTAAAGGAACCCTTCATTGAATGAGGGCCTCCTATTTATAAAGAAACAAATACTTATCCTCAAGGGGTCTTGGCCAATTAGAAAATTTTTATTTTTATTTTTAATTTTCAACACTAATTTAATTTAAAGATAAGTGAAAGCCTATCTTATTGTGTGATGATGCGGAGTCATGTACCCACATTAGCTTTGATAAGTTCTCTTTGCTTGCTTGTGAGGTCCAATCCAATCTTAAACTTGAATTGTTGACTAATCAAAGTCTTATAGTTGACTAATCAAATGGTGTTTTGCACTTCAACAAATTTTTGATGTCTACATGGAGTTTTTTTTTTTTGAAAAAAAAAAAAAAACCTTTTTTTATTTGAAAAGAAAAACAAACAAACAAAGGAAGCACTATAAAAGCTGCGCTTAAAGGAAGCTATAGTACTTAATTAAATAAAAAAAATTCTCAAAGATTTGAGATAATTAATTTTCTCCAGTTTACAGTATGATATAACAAAACAAAATGTTTAAAATCATTATAAATTTTCACAAAGACAATAGATAAAAACTAAACATGCATGCGTTTTAATTCCAATTTGAAAAATGATGGATTAGAAGTTTTATTATTATTATTATTATTATTATTATTATTATTATTTGTCAAGAAGGGAGATTTTCACCCTAATTTAAGTTGAATTTACGCTGAAGTTAATAAATCTAATTTACTATGAATGCGTAGAACAGCCGTATTGCAATGCGGTTAGTATTTAATTTGAGTGATAATTAATATAATTTTAAGATATTGTCGAAACTAAAACTTTTTATTATTGAAATTGAATCATATAGAGCACGTGTTGGAAAGAAATTAAATGTTGTTGCGAAACACTGATGACCAATCTTTCAATAATAAATTATAGTATAAATTGATAAATAAATAAAACATTGATCATCCCCCATCAAAGGATTTTGAATTTGAAATATATCTTCAAATAAACAGCTGACCAACATCCAATATTTAAAATTTTACTCTTGCAACGTATTACTGACGCAGCCCCTAATTGCCGTCGATATTGGTCATTTCCAGCAAAAATATTTGGAAGGAAGTTTTCCCGCCCATGCCATGGAAATGTTTTCTGCTGGCTACAAGAATAGCGGCATCATTGATTGACTTTTCCCATCAGAAAAGAAGTGGCAGTCGGTAAATATAAGCTTTTCCTTGCGCCATAAAAGGGGCCGTTAGCATTAATATTTAATAAGCATTTCCCAGCCATTTCAAATAGCCGCCCTAATTCCCGGCCGCTAAAACTTGATCACCAACATTTATAACTGTTTTAGCGGCGGTAATGCATGTTCCATCCATAATAATTGCTGTTTACGATAATTTCATAACCCACTCCAAAAATTGGTTAAATGGCCTAGAGATTATGGGATTGAACCAGTGAGGATATTGTTATTGAGGTATAATGCAATCAAATTTCTCAAGTTCCCAATTTCTAGAGGAATGGAACCGACTAGTTGATTGAAAACAATGGACAAATACTTCAAATTGGTTAAATAACCTAGAGATGATAGGATTGGACCCGTCAGCTGATTAGAATCAAGGCTCAAATACGCCAAGCTTGTTAGATTCCCCATCTTTGGAGGGATGGAACCATTGATTTGATTAGAATACAAATACAGATGGATAAGATTGGTTAAAAGACCAAGAGCTGATGGGATTGCTCTAGTGAGGAGGTTTCCACGCAGGTTTAGAGCAACCAAATTCTTTAAATTCGGTATCCACAGAGGGATGGAACCATTGATGTTATAATTCTCAAGAATGTCGAGTTCTTCTAGTTGGATGAGGTTAGCTAGTGAAAGGGGTAACTTACTTGTAAGATGATTATATGACAGGTCAAGGAAGGTGAGTTTTGAAAGACAATCTATTTGGGACGGGATGCTCTCTCTGAGTCCATTTCTGCAAAGATCAAGATGAACAAGATTTGGGAAGCAAGAAGTTGAGTTTCCCAAACTTATCTCCCAGCTGGCATTGATTACGTAGAGAAATCTTACAGCTTGTTTGGTATGAGGGAAGAGTGGGAGGAGGGAAGGGAGAGGAGGGAAAAGGGGAGGGAAGATGGGTAGAAGGCTTGTTTGGTATGAGATGGGAGGGAAAAGGGAGAGGAAAAATGGGAGGAAAGGAGCCATTTTGCCATCCGCCCAAAATTGGGCGGAAGAGTGGAGGGAAGCCAACTTTATGGGGTAAAATGACTTTATTGCCATTCTAACATTTTGAAAACCCACAATTGCCCCCCATTCTTCTCTAAGCAAGCACCTATACATAGATGTCCACGCCCACTGTTTTATATATATATATATATATATATATAGACACACACACACACATGTGCGCGCACACACGTGAAGGCTTCCAAATCATTTTTAATATTTTTATAAATTATTAAAAGCATTTAAAATATATTTGAATATGAGAGGATAAAATTGTAATTCAATACAATACATCATTTCCCTCTCCCTTATTTACCAAACACATGGAAGGAAGGAAACCACTTTTCTATCCATCATACCAAATACATAGGAAGGAAAAAGAGTTTTCCTCCCCTGAGGAAGGAAAGTCCATCCCTCCTACTTTCATTCCTTCCATTTTTACATCCCTCCTACCAAACGGAGCATTAGTGACACTTCCAGCACTATTGCAAGCTATTCCGCGCCACTTGCAATGACCTGACGGTGGGATTCAATGCAGATTCGTGGGAACATGTTTATAAATTTTAAAAAATGAAAAGCGTATCCTTTGTTTAACAAACACCCAAAATCAATTTACACATGAGTCCCCCTACACTGTTTGCAATTCGAAACCCATCTCACATCCAACTTCAGACACCGGTGAATGTCGACACGCGCAACAGAAGAGACTCCTCCCAATTGGTTTCTTCAAAGGTTGAAATTTCACCCACGATATAGCCTGTTATACTTTTGGAGTGGGTTTTGGCCCAACCCATATCCGCCCATTATGGGCAGGAGGTACAACCTGATTTGAATTCCCATTTGGATGGGATAGGGATAAGTCCCTTATTCAAATCAGGTTCTAATCCTATTGATGATAGGGATAAGTCCCTTATCAGATAGATTCTAATCCTATTAGAGTGGGATATGGGATAAGTCCCATATTTTGAACTACAACTCCCTTATTTATTATAAGGGTGCAGCCATGTAGCATGTGTGTCCACGTGAATTCCCCTCCCAAGCATACTCTCTCTCACTCTCTCACTAGAACTCTCTCTTGTGGTTATCATCATTGGAGCTCTCCTTGGACGTGGGTTCGTGAACGGATTGGGTATAGCTCGCTATGGTTATACTCTAGACTGCGAGGATCAGAGGAACGTGCACAGAGGCTCGTAACAACAAGACGTTGGCATCCGCATCGGGTTTATTCCATATTAAGGTTAGTGACCTTCATTACCCGATATCTATTGATTGTATATGTGCTATATGTGATGCATGAACACTTGCATATACACCCAACAATGGTATTAGAGCCTTGTGAGGCCTGTTGATTCGCCTGTATATTATGGTTCACGTTTTCTCTCTCTAGGGTCCTTTTTTGGGTCCTGAAAAAATTGCTTGTTTTTTCAAAAATAATGGTATGGATGTGTTCGTACGTGTATGAGGATCATCCATGTCAAATTTGAACAAATTTGAACGGTCGGATTGAGAGAAAACGCAAATCATAGTTGTGTTCCAAGGCATTTTTTGCCTACTTTATGCCTTTTTTTTGGACGTTTAAATCTGTGTATTAAATTGTCTAATGAATATATTAAGAAAGTACGTCGCACAAGCTTCGCAACGGTACCTCATGGGCATCAAACGGGTGTCTGTAGCTCCTGGAATAGCCTCGGGAAGTTTGCCTCGCGCAAGGGTGCGCGGAGGCGAACTAGACCTTCATAGGGACGATGAACAGTAACTCCAGGACCTATCCCACTCTAGGCAAGGGGCTGTGGTGGTGCAACACCCCACTTCGCGACCTCGGTTGGACAAACGGACCCCACCATCGTGCTCAGAAGGCCGAGACGATTCAAATATGGGTGGTTCGGTGGCCAATGGAGGCCGGGAAGGCGGCGCGTGGCATTCACTCTCCGCCACGGGCGAGTGAAGATCTATTTTTTTTTTTAATTTAAACAACTAGACACGTGGCACTTTCTCATTCGTCGGGCAGGGCCACGTGGCGATGACGTTATCGCTGACGAGGAGGACGACGTCATCGATGACGTGGCAGGTTGACTCGGTCGGGTCGAGTCAAATATCGGGTCGGGTTTCCGGGTCGGGTCAAGGTCAACGGGTTGACCGATGACGTGGCTGATGACGCATGAGCTAACGTGTTGGCTTATGTGGCGGATGATGTGTCGGCGACGTGGCGCTGACTAGGCATTTGACTGGGCTTATCCTCCGCAACCACGCCCACTTGCGGGCAGCGGCGCGTGAGGGCCCGTGAAGGCTCATCTGGACTTCGATTTTGTCCCCGTTTTCTCCAGTGTGCTCAAAATTGAATTTCCTATTTTTTGGGCATTTTTAAAATTTTTTTGGATTTACAGAAATATTTATTTTAATTTTTTGATTAAAAATGGCCTTTATGAAATGATATTTTGAGCAAGTGGGGCCCACTGGTGTACCCAAAAATTCTGAAATTTTTTGTGAATTTTTTTGGGATATTTTGGGACTGTTCTAGGCTGGAAGTGTCAAAAATATGTGTCTCTGGATATTTTTCATAATTAATACCTTTTAATATGAGCTTTAAAAATTAAGTAAAAATTCTGTTTTTTATTTATTTTAATTCTGAAAAATTCCAGAACCTTATTATAGCTTTTTTATACATTCTTGGGTGTATTTGTGACCATTGGGAGGCTTGTGCAATGTAATTTCTTTAGACATTGTCTCTAAAATCAACTTAATTAAATATTTGGCTTAATTTCTATGAAAATATTGGGCAATTATGTTGCCACCAATATTTAATTAATCCCGCCATGTTTTGTGAGACTCTTATATACACTCCAATATGAGTTGAGTGAATATTCTATCCATCAAAGGCCATCTTATATGTTTATGTGCTAGCATATTAGTTTAGGAGATGGATAAAATCTTGAAATGGATAACTCTTTTGATGAGCTTATGTTTGTTTGATTATGATTGATAAAATAAGTTCTCTTACATAGTTCGTGGCGCGACATCCTTATTTATTTATGATATTTGTAGATCATTTGTAATGGGATGTAATTTTATGGATATGTAATTTTATTTTTGGGAAGCCATGTAAAAGGATGTGTTTGCACGCCGCCTACTATGTTTGTAAACTTATTTTAGCATAGGCTCAAAGAGATGTCCATTAGGTACCCTTAGTGGTCCCTGTGTTTTATTTCTATGTCTTGTGGATGTGGATGTGGATGTGATTAATTTCATGAGAAATTTTGTTCAGAATATTAATTTATAATTATATTCCCAACCTACTCAATTGGGAGATGATTATGAGCTATGCGATTTTTCGATCTTGATGAGTAGGAAGGGATAATAATTTTAAATTGAATTTCGAACAAGATAAATTATTATGCGATTAATATTAACGTCAACCTTGCGTATTATCAATGTAGCTATGACAACTAGAATCATGTCAGCCGAATTAAACCAATCTGATAAGTTAGATGGCACAAACTACGATATGTGGCGTAGAAAAATGGATTTCCTCCTGACTGAACATGACCTTACCAATTATTTGACCATTACGATGGTGGCACCTGTTGAGGGTGCGGGCACTCAGGCCCAATACCATCGTGACCTTGAGGCTTTTGAAGCCTGGACAAAAAAGGATCGTCGTTGTCGCTACATTATGTTGAATAGCATGCACGATGACCTGATAGGGGAGTATGAGAACTTCCCTACTGCCATGGCCATGTGGGAACAACTGAAGTTCACTTACGGCGGCTCGTCAGTCACCAGGATTAGGAGCTTGGTACTAAAATTTGAGACTCATCGTAAGGATCCCAAGGTATCGATGATTGAGCATCTTAGGGGGATGTCCAGTATGATTCGAGACCTAAATGCTGCGGGGAATGTTCTTACTGATGAGCAGCAGGTCCAGGCTGTAATCAGGTCACTTCCAGATTCTTGGCTGCACATGAAGCAGATCCTCACTCACAACGAGAATATCAAAAACTTCAAAGATATCTCTCGTCATGTGGAGTTAGAGGCGGAGCGCATTGTGGCGAACCAAAATGCTCAGGCTCTCCTCGCTGGAGCCAATCTGCGCAAGATTAGTGGGTCTAAGCGCAAGAGAGGAGACAACAGTGCACCTAAACAGAAGGGAAATAGTGGAGGAGGTAGCAAAAGTGCGCCCTAAAAGAAAAATAAGTGCCGCAGAGGCAAGCGCAGTGGAAAGAACGTCAAATGCTTTAACTGCCAAAAGAAAGGGCACATCGCTCGTGATTGCACTGAGCCGAAGAAGGTAACAAACTCACTCACTTTAAGTAACATATGTGTATGTTCACATGTCTTAGTCGCTCATACTCTCTCTGATTGGATTGTAGATACAAGAGCGACAAAACATGTAGCCCGAGATCGGGTGGGGTGTGTAGATTATCGCCGTGTTCCTAGAGGTACCCACAAGGTGTTCGTGGGAAATGGTACCAGTGAGGATGCTATTGGAGTCGGTTCGTACTAACTTCATTTGCGCTCTGGTTGCACTATACTTCTTCATGACGTACTTCACGTGACTGGGATCCAACATAATCTGTTATCAGTTATTGCATTGATTAGTTATGGTTTTTCTTTTGATTTTTCGAATAATGGTTTAGTTATTTATGGGGATGGAATAATTTTTGGACATTAATCA
Source organism: Hamamelis virginiana (assembly GCA_017140935.1). NCBI lineage: Eukaryota > Viridiplantae > Streptophyta > Magnoliopsida > Saxifragales > Hamamelidaceae > Hamamelis > Hamamelis virginiana. The sequence continues at coordinate 1,116,320 of JAESVK010000958.1, forward strand.
TTTGTGGATGGTTTTGTTCAATTAAATTTAGATGTTTCTTATTACTCATCTGTTAATTCTGCATCATCTTATGTGATTGATAATAGAAATGTTGATTATGCAACTTGGCATGCTAGGCTGGGTCATATAGGAAGGGATAAAATGACTCGATTGGCTAGAGAAGGCCTTTTAGGCTCACTCACCAAAGTTGATCTACACTTATGTGAAGCATGCCTAGCAGACAAAGCCTGTAGAAAGCCTTTTGGAAAGGTAAAGAGAGCTTCTCAACCTATTGAGATTGTCCATTCAGACATTTGCGGGCCAATGAATAAAAAGGCACGTCATGGGGCCTTTTATTTTCTCACACTGATCGATGACTATACGCGATACGGTTATGTCTATTTGCTTTCTCACCGCCAAAAAGCATTGGATTGCTTCAAGCGCTTTGTGGCAGAGGTTGAGAACAAGCATGAAAAAGACTTAAAAACCTTTAGGACTGATCGCGGACGCGAGTATTTATCTGATCAATTTAAGGAATTTTGTGAGAAAAAAGGGATCCTAAGACATCTCACTATTCCTCGCACCCCGCAACAAAATGGTGTTGCAGAGAGGAGGAATAGAACTCTTCTAGATATGACTAGATCGATGATGGCGCAGGCTAACCTTCCTATATCTTTTTGGGGGGATGCTCTTCTGACTGCTGCCTACATCCTGAATAGAGTGCCTTCACAGTCAGTTTCCTCAACTCCCTATGAGCTGTGGCATGGCGAAAAGCCCAATTTGGGGCATTTACGCCCATGGGGATCAGCAGGGTATGTTCACAACGCTAACCATAAGTATGAGAAGCTAGGTCCTAGAGCCAGAAAGCATATCTTTGTAAGATATCCTGAAGGCTCAAAGGGCTATGTGATGTTTGGTGAGCATCCTGACGGGGGAATGACTGAGATTGATTCTCGCGATGTTGATTTCATTGAGAGTGATTTCCCTAGCATGGGCGATGCCAAAGAGGATTTAGACCTCTATGAGTTGGAGGAACTGAGTGATATACCACTATCTTCAAGCGAGGGTGGGCAATTAGTTCCTCATATCGCTAGAGATAGTGGGAGTCATCCTCAGACTAGTGGGAGTGTTCCATTAGTACTACCTGAACCTCTTGAGCCGCGCCGTAGCAATAGAGGTAACATTCCTCGTCGTCATTTTGAGATTGAGGGGGATGCTCTAATTTGTGCTACTAAAGGGGAAGATGAGCCTTCTTATCGAGAAGCGCTCTATTCACCTATTAAGGGAGAATCGATGGCTGCAGGATGAGTTGAGCTCCATGGATAAGAACTCCGTGTGGGAGTTGGTTGATCTTCCGCCTGGGCGTAAAGCTATTGGAAACAAATGGGTTTTGAAAGTTAAGCGCAAGGCAGACGGATCAATTGACAAGTACAAGGCACGTCTTGTGGCGAAAGGGTTTACCCAACAAGAGGGTATAGATTATGATGAGACATTTTCCCCTGTTGTGAGGATTGCCTCTATTCGCCTTATCCTAGCTATTGTCGCTCAAATGGATTTAGAGCTTTTTCAAATGGATGTTAAGACTGCATTTCTCAATGGTGAACTAGATGAAGAGATCTACATGACTCAACCTATGGGTTTTGAAGTCAAGGGACGAGCGCAAAGTGTGCAAGCTCAAACGTTCCATTTATGGTCTCAAGCAGTCATCTAGACAATGATATTTCAGATTTCATAATTCAATTACCTCTTACGGTTTTGAGATGATTGAAGAGGACCATTGTGTGTATCTGAAGCGTTCAAAGAAAAGTGTGCTCATCCTGTCTTTGTATGTTGACGACATTCTCATAGCAGGAAATGATATGGACTCTATTGTCTCCACTAAGAAGTGGTTGTCCTCAACTTTTGAGATGAAGGACATGGGTGAAGCAAATTTTGTGCTTGGAGTTCAGATTGTTAGAGACCGTTCTAAGAAGCTTTTTGGTTTGTCTCAAGGGACTTTCATAAAGAAGATTCTTGAACGATTTCGCTTGGAGAACTCCAAACCCATTGACACCCTTGTTGAGAAGGGGAGTGCTTTGTGCTTGGACCAATGTCCTAAAACAGATGAGGAAAAGAATCGCATGTCCACAGTGTCATATGCTGAGGCAGTTGGGAGTCTTATGTACGCCATGTTATGCACAAGGCTAGACATTTGCTTTGCAGTCGGTATGGTAAGCCATTACCAGAGTAACCTAGGACTTGCGCATTGGGCAGCAGTGAAGAGGATTTTTTGATACCTCCGAGGGACAACAGACTATGCCTTGTGTTTCCATAGAGGTGACTTGAGGCTGAAAGGATACAGTGATGCTGATTGGGCCTGTGATAGAGATGGACGCAAATCCACATCGGGTTATGCGTTTATTCTTGGAGGCGGAGCTGTATCTTGGTGCAGCAAGAAGCAAACCTGTGTTTCTTTATCTACGATGGAGTCTGAGTATGTGGCATGTGCAGCAGCTGTACAGGAAGCTGTCTGGTTGAGGAGATTCTTGCATAGCCTAGGTTTTATAGCTCATTCTGAGGAGGCTGTAACCTTGTATTCTGATAGTACTGCAGCCTTGGCGTATGCAAAGGATCCTAAGTATCACGGGAAGTCTAAGCACATTGATATCAAGTACCATTTTATTCGGGATGTGGTCGCACGGGGTGAGGTGGTCATGAAACACATTTCCACTGGAAGCATGGTGGCTGATCCTTTGACCAAGCCTATTGCTAGAGATGTGTTTCAGCCTCATGTTGGTAGTATGGGATTGCGTAGGATTTGACACCTTTATGAGTTGTATTTGACATTATTATTAATAATAATTACTTATTGAGTTTTATTGTGATTTACTCTAAAGATAATTATTCTTGTGTGCATATTATTCTTAGTACATGTCACCAGGCTAGAATTCACCTACTCACACAGGTAATTCACCTTGACGCTTAAGCAGCGAGCAAGATGAGACTGAGGAATCTAGGGCACTCAGGTGGAGAGCTAAGATTCCACTTATTGATAGTCGCCTTAGTTATGACTAAGATGAGATTCCTAGTGAATCGTTCATAGAATTCTTTCCACGATTCTGTGAAGCCTGAGATGGCCAGGTGTGAAGTTGGGCGCTTTTGTAGCGACTAGACATCCATCTGTATGGTGTTATTTTGATAGTGACATGCTCATTTACATGAGTTAACACCATAACATACGTGTCATACTGTATGTGCTTAATGTTGACGAGCAGTGGGAGTGCTGGATGATTACTTCTCCACCACTGTGTGAGCCACTGAGATCTTGAGGGATCTAACCTATGTCCTTGTGACCTAAGGCTCAGTCATGAAGAGGATGCTCGATGTTGCTACTTTAGCATACTTCCTAAGGGCTATGATTTATACAGCCACATGAGGCATGTCTAGGAAAGCAATTGAGTCTAATTGAATTGGCGTGAGTTCTTAGGGAAGATTAATTTACTGATACACCATGTCATGAGTTTATAAGCTGGCCAGCGCTTATATCGACTTTGCGTTCGATATGAGTTGTTAAACACTTGATATATTGTGGGATTAAGTATTGCTCACTATGAGGGATTGAGAATACTTGATTTGGTGTTGAAGAAATTATCTAGGACATATGCGAGTAGCCTTTGGGTGATGTATTTTTGTTAGCCTTGGTGGTGGTTTAATAACTATACTCCTGTCGTTGTTCGTTTCTTCTCGCAATGTCGCACGGCCCATTTCCTGTATGAAGAGATGAGTAAGTGAGTTAATTGAGATGACTTGCCCGCTATGGGCGAGTGGGAGCTGTTAGACTTTTGGAGTGGGTTTTGGCCCAACCCATATCCGCCCATTGTGGGCAGGAGGTCCAACCTGATTTGAATTCCCATTTGGATGGGATAGGGATAAGTCCCTTATTCAAATCAGGTTCTAATCCTATTGATGATAGGGATAAGTCCCTTATCAGATAGACTCTAATCCTATTAGAGTGGGATATGGGATAAGTCCCATATTTTGAACTACAACTCCCTTATTTATTATAAGGGTGTAGCCATGTAGCATGTGTGTTCACGTGAGTTCCCTTCCCAAGCATACTCTCTCTCACTCTCTCACTCTTTCACTAGAACTTTCTCTTGGGGTTATCATCATTGGAGCTCTCCTTGGACGTGGGTTCGTGAACGGATTGGGTATAGCTCGCTGTGGTTATACTCTAGACTGCGAGGATCAGAGGAACGTGCATAGAGGCTCGTAACAACAGGACGTTGGCATCCGCATTGGGTGTATTCCGCATTAAGGTTAGTGATCTTCATTACCCGATATCTATTGATTGTATATGTGCTATATGTGATGCATGAACACTTGCACATACACCCAAAAAATCCCACTTTTGTTGGCGAGATATATTGCTAATACGGGGTATCTGAATTTCTTGCTTTATCCATGCGCCACATATGGAATCTGGTTTTGGGTCTTATTATGGGTATTTGTGTCATTTACTTATCAATTCTACACATTCATGTATCATCCAAAACTATAAGGGCCTTATGGTATAAGACTCTAATATCGGTCCTATTGGTATAAACTCAATATTTTATAACACTACTTAAGAACTAAGACTGGAATCATCATAATAATCTGACTATAAGTGAAGTGACGGGAATTACTGTTTTTTGCTCTCCATTTTCTGCGTTGGATAAATAGCAAAGCTGAAATCTTTAAGATGAGAAAAGCAAATGATAAATCACCACCTTTTTTATTTTCCTGTTCATCCTTTTTCTAACATTCTCAGTGATGGCTTATGATACGTACCACAAATAGAATCAATTTAATAATTTATGAGATGACTATATATATTCTATATATCCTTGGGTTTATGTATTTGACAAACAAAAATGGAGTATTTTAAGGAGGGAAAGAGAAGATGGAAACAGAGGAGCATTTTGAAGAGAGCAGACCAATATATACTGTGCGTTTTGCATTTTGAGCAAAGAGAATTGGCAAAAACAGTGTGCTTTAGAGAACACAAAGGAAACATCAACTGCGAACGGTGCCTTTTAGGTAGAGTCCAAGAGACTTTCTCTATTGTGCTCTCTTTAAAAGCTGATTGACCAGTCAATGGATGCTATTTTTCTATTGTGCTCTCGATAGTGTATATATTGTATAGATATAAAATATTTTTCTTTTCTGTGCATGCACAATCATATAGAAAAGTGTCGAGCTATTTTGTATTGGGTTTCAAGCACAGTACCATTTTTTATGATGTAATGAATCTTAATCTCTCTCACACATGCCATTTTCCAATTCTATGCAATTCGATTCCTTTAAACCCCTGATTCTAGGATTTATAATTAATTTGACTGAATTTTCTCTCATATCATTTTTAATACCATGCCTTATCATTAAATGCTTCTTATCTACTTTTCTAGCTTCTACGAAAATTAAAGGATTGAGAGAGAAGCAGAAAAATGAAAACAAAAACCATAATACATTGAAGAAAAAAAAACAATCTTACCACCAAATGGAAATACTCGTACTCTAATGGCTTCAAAAAACTCCAAAGTCTCTTTGCTCATCTATTTTTCGGTAGATCCTATTAACACCATAAAAATGCAAGATTAAAAAAATTATTCTCTGTATGTATATACACGTGTATTAAACAAAGAAATAAACTTTTGGTTTGAGATACCATGGAGGGATGAAGAGAGAGAGTCCATGAAGAATTGGAGTTGCTGATTTTGCAAAACTGTTGGTAACTGTTCAGAATGTGAGGTAACTATAGGGAGTTGTGGTGCATTGTAAAGTGACAAAATAGGACTTTATTTTAATTCTTTAATTAAAATTATTGAAGGGGCATTTTTTGGAAAAAGAAAGGCTCGGACTAAGTTAGTCTTCTGGCTTTATATATTAGTATAGATGCATGTGTGTATTGTTGAATAGGGCCCACTTTTGCCTTGTCATGAAAACACAGTGGAGGGACCACATTTGAAGATGCTTTTTGTTTTTAATGTGCTACTATTTTAATTTATTTTTTTGTTTTAATTTTTTGTTTTGTTTTTGCATTGCCTCGGAAGTATCCAAGTATAAGATCTTTGGTGTGCTACCATTTGTTTTTTTTTTTTTTTTTTTTTTTTTTTTTGGGTTTTTTAGTTTTTGCTTTGCCTCGGAAGTATCCAAGTGTAAGATCTTTGGTGTGCTACCATTTTATTAAATTTTATTGTTTTTTTGTTGGTTTTTGCATTGCCTCGGAAGTATCCAAGTGTAAGACCCGACTAAGAGTATCTCCAATGGTGAAATGCAATATATATCATCCATATCCATTTTTTGGATCACAAAAATGAAATTAGAGATATGGATATAGATATAGGTGTTCCAATGATGCCATATCTATTTTCGATTTTGGAAGGAAAAAAAATGAGAGAAATTGTGATTTGGCAAGAAATGGATTGAGCCAAAATGATATCCATATTTGAATATCAATTTGGCTCAGTCTATTTTTTGCATATGAATAGGGATCACAATTGTAGTTACCCAAATTGCTATCCATATGCCAAAAATAATAATAATAATAATAAAAAGATTTGCATATGGATATGCCTACACCATTAGAGATTGCCTAATCTCCAGTCTCAAACAGGGCTATCGCCCACATAAGCTCGTATAAAGAGCCGAGCATAAATACATAGCTAATAACTCGTGAAGATCCAAGCATAAATACTAGGTTGATGGCTAGCTATTTGAGAGTAAGGAAGGACGAAGCTATGTGGCCACGAGGGGTGGCATATGCTCCCGACTTTTTTATTTTTATTTTTACCCTATAAATTTTAAAAATCTTGAATTTGGCCCCCTCAATTTTTTTGACTCCTTCATTTTTACTCTCCCAACCTTCTCCTTTTTAAATTTTTTCCCTTTAATCTCTTCATGAATAATAACTTGATTGTGTTTACTGAAAGACCGATATTTGATAGTACGTGTTGATAAGAGAATCTCCAATGCATTCATGCCATTTGATGTGCTAATGCCAAAATTTGGCACCTCAAATGGCATCAATGCCAAATTTTAGTACATATGTACTCCAATACGTTAATATTATATTTTAGCATTTCTCACTTTTTGAAGGAAAAGGATGACATGGCACAAAATTTGCATTAGAGCAACCAATATGCATGGGTGCCATTTTGACTGTAGCACCTCGAATGGTATGCCATTGGAGATGTTCTAATTTTTTGCAAAAGATGATCGAAGTTCCGTTAAGGACAATTGTAAATGTATTGAATTGAAATATGGTTTATCAAATATCAATAGATAATAATTTTTTCTACCTCGAACTAACACGAAAAAAAAATACAAAAGAAAAACAAAAAGGTTCTCGATTTTTTGAATTAGGATAAACTATTAACAATCTAGCTAGTAAAGTTCGCTTCCTCACCCAAATTCCTGGCTTCCTTGAAAGTAAGAGGAGCTGAACCTTGCACCTTATGCTTCCTGAGGCATAGGTGCCGTGGCCAACTCAACTAATACCTTAAGGTTATTGGTGTGCTACCATTTTTTAGTGGTTGTGTAGTTGTCATAAGTATGCATGAATACAGATAATACTTGACTAGATTATAATAATATTAGAAATGCTTGTGGACTGGAAAATTTAATGATGTAATGAGTTTGATGTCACCAAGGAGGAAGACAAAAATGCAGGCCATGCCAGGAACTTAGAATGCAATAAAATTATTTTCCCATGGAGCCTACATCTAGAAGGGTAGCTGAATATAATAAGTCTTATGAGTGTATGTTTTGGCTCTTGTGAAGAAAGGAAAGCATCACCTTA
>JAESVK010000959.1:0-17568 GCA_017140935.1 Hamamelis virginiana
CCCCCATTCAGTCTTCATCCTACGAAAACGCCTTATTTTCCCATCAACATCTAAAATATAGAATTAAAACATATATTAGTAATATATGAAAGAGAGTAGAAGAACCATTAAGAGAAAGTTATTAGGAATTCATGCAACCTTGGAGGGTCAAGTACTTGTCACAAATCTGATCATACACAAAAAATTTGAACGTCGCATTAACCTCCCAACCACGAGGAAGGGTGTTAGTGTCTGCAATTTCTAAGTACATAGAGATGTGATCATTCCCGTTTCTTTTCTTGTCTCCATTAGGGTAGAGCCACAATCTCCTTTATCAAGAAATAAAAAATTACTAGCAAAAATTAAAATAATTAAGTACAATGTAGAATATTTTTGGATTCATTATACTTTTATAACCTGTACTTGGGTTTATTTTTCAATTGGTCCCTACACTTTTTTTTTTCTCAATTTCATACCTATACAATTTAAAAATTTTCAATGAAGGACAAATTGAAGACAGAAGTTAATTAAGTGGAAAAAATGCTTACATGGATTAGGCCGTAATCACGTAAATCCTAACTAGCAAACAGGCTAGAAAAAAAAGCACCGTTCAAACGGATAAGTATGCCGTTTGAATGGATCTCTGATTAGATGAACAAAGTCTTTATCTCCAGTTTGTTTGTCAGCCAGGATCCACGTGGCTACCACCTAATCTACGTTAGTTTTCTATCCACTTACTTAACGTCTGCCTTCAATCTGCCCTTCATTTAAAAATCTTAAAATGTATGGGTATAAAATTGAGGAAAAAAAATAGGGACCACATTGAAAAACACCCCTAAGTATAGGATACAAAAGTGCAATTAACCCAATCTTTTTTATAGGACAGTCTAAAGCATACCATTTGTAGCCGCCAGTTTCAAAATCAGCTGATCCGTATTTGTCATCTCCAGTTTCTAAAAGTATCTCTGAAAGCTTGGAGAATGACTCAATTCTTAGTGTGTAGTGTGCTGGTGGAATATATCTTATTGATCTTGTAACTTCTGTGAAAGGTTTCATAACATAATAAAACAATTAATATTTCAAGAGAGTAATAATAATAATAATTCTATGTTTTCACTCACTTTTTGAACAATAATCATTGTGATCCAATGATCAATTTTTGAAAAAAAATAAAAAAATGTTACTGTGAAAAACTGTAACTAGTTTGTTCTTCAAAATATCTTGCAATCAATTTTGTAAACTGACTGTAGGATCACTGTGATTTTTAGCAATCCTGACATACATAAGAAGAGTCTCTAATTTAATGTCAGTTTTTTAAAATTTATTTTGCAACTAGCTAGCGATATGGAGGTCCATTAGCATTTATGTATTTTTGTTATTTTTAAAATCAATTCAAATCTTTTGCTCTTTTTACTAATTATTGCTTTTTAGTGTAGGCTTTACCACACTGGATTGATCAACATTGATCAATAGTGGAAGGGGATCAATAGCAAATTCAACTCCTAATTGTGTGTGCATATATGTGTGTGTAATTTGCTCATCTCCTTGGAAATTATACTATAAATTTTTTTATTCTCATAAAAAAAAAATTTTTTAATTAAATAGCGACTTTTTAGCCAACTTTCATTTTAAATTAAAGAATAAGATAGAGGTAGATGAATCAATGATATGCATTATATCTATAAAGCAGTACGCTTATGTGGCGGCTTTAGAATTCTTTCCCTCCTTCATTCGTTTCTCTCCTTAATTCTCTCTTCTTCTTTATCCTTATTGGTTTTTTGCCCTACTTCAAAATAATATAGCATTATATCATTGGTCCAACTAATTAAATGAAGTTTAGATTTTCAAGATTCTTTATTGGTGTGGGTCGCATTTAAGTTTTCTTTCTCTTTCCCAAATTAATTCTTTTTCTTTTTTGTTTATTGTGGATCTCGTCTACTTTTCCCCTCTCTTTTCTTAATTATTTTTCATTTTTTATTTATAAAATTGATTCCAGTGTACTTTTTACTTTCTTTGAATTATTTTAAATTTTTTATTTTTTAATAAAACATCCAAATTAATTTTCTTCAATTTCTTTATTTTTTATTTTTTATTTTTTATAAGCATTCTTATGTATTAAAATATATACTTTAACCCTATAAATTTAATTACAATCAAATGGTCAAAATCATATGATCAAAATATATTTTATACATTTATAATTAATTAGATAAAATTTTATTGATAAGTGTCGCGCATTACGTGGGTTTGCACTTGTTGGTTTATTATTTAGTAGTTAGTTGTTAATGGAGAGGAGAACAATACACGGGTTAAGAATCTCCTTATTCATGAGGAATGGAATTAATTTTTGCAAGCATTGAATCACTATGATTTTTGGCAAGCATGTGTGACACCCTCAAGAATTCTTCAGAGTATTCCATCATTCTTCACATATTGAGGGCTTCACTAGAAGCTTTTGGAACATTATATACACTACATTGTGTGTGTGTGTGTGTGTATATATATATATATATATATAAAGAATATATAAAGAACACAATAAAGAATTATGTATACATGACTCTCCTAAACATCCCACACCACCAAAGCTCCCACTTTAGTCCAAACAAGCCACGAAAATCCAAATGCACCCATGACCTCAATACAGACCAAACAATCCAAAAGAAAAAATACAGGTATACACGTCACATGCTATCAACCCAAACTGTTCAAACAAAGATTTATTCTAAAAACCCAAACCACCCAAGTCCCCACTTCAACCCAATCAAGCCTTAATTACACAAAAGAGTTATGTATACATAACAATTCAAAGTTCCAAAGCCCCAACCATTTTTATGGAGTAAGTTCCCATTAGTATCAAGTTCCGAATAGAATCACAAAAAACCAATTCCACAAAAGTTCACATTTCAGTCCAGACAACCACGTTTTTTTATCTTAAAAAATAATCCTAATGACCACCTCTCTAGGATCATTACGGATGAGGAGAGTGTCCCCACACCTATTAGAGGTTCTTTCCCCGATGAGCAATTATTGGTTGCGTTTCCTCTACAAACGCAGCTATGATGGCATGTACTTACGTTGTGTATCTACTCATGAAGCTCAATTATTAATGCAAGAAGTACAATTTACCTCAATTATCATGAGACTAAAAGATTGCCAACGCCTTGGGGTGGCAAATGCCTAAAGACATTTAAAAAAAAAAAAAATTAGCATATAGACGAACAACTCCTGCATGCTCTTCACAAAAACCAGTATTTCATTAATAAACTTTAAGGCATGGGTTTTTTTCAAAAATTAATATTTGAACTCAAACAAAATGTTTTTCAAAAATATAGTTTTTCATAAATGATTATTTAATCATTTCTAAGTCAAACTTACCTTCCTAGGAACTAAACCTCATTAATAATATTTCACTTTCTTGCTAGTTTCATTTTTTTTTTTTTTTAAGTCTTTAGGCATTTTCCAACGTACCCAAGGCCTTGGCAATCTTTTTGGGCAAAAACTATCAGAAGAAGAATAGTAGAAGTGAGAAGATGCCAGCAATGCAGCAGTTTTGCAAGTAGCAAGTGTCTATCGATAGACCTTCTATCGATAGCATATCCTATCAATAGCCCTCAGCTTCCATAGATAGAGAAGAGTCTCTGTACAGTTTATTTCTCAATAAAAATAGGGCTCTATCGATAGACTAATACGCGCTATCGATAGATCCATGTCTATCAATATAGGTTTCGTATTCTATTTTACATATGTCAAGAATTATTTATTTATCTCTAACTTAGAATTGAGAAACCCTAGCCTCCATAGCATGCAACACCTTTTACATTGTGCTTAGCTTTTAGTTCTCTCTCTCTCTCTCTCTAAATATATAGATAGTTGATTCATATCAGAATTGGATTAAAGTAGGTCTTCTTTATGACTCATCACTACACCATGAAAATAAATCAGTCATAGTTAGCTTAGGATTGTTTTTCATTATCTTTATATCTTGTTCATAAAGCTAAACTATGTAGTTATGATATATATTGAGGGCTTTACTAGAAGCTTTAAGGCATGGGTTTTTTTCAAAAATTAATATTTTTACTCAAACAAAATGTTTTTCAAAAATATAGTTTTTCAGAAATGATGGGTTCATCTCTTTTTTGTATATGTTTTGTGCAAAAATTACGAGTTCCAAAATATTGATGAACTAAAAGTTTTTCTAGAAACTCATCGAAAGATATGAATCATGTATCCAAAATTTATGTTCGGTGGATTATTATATATTAGTACTCTCAGAAAAGAGATTGATTTCAAGTTCGAATACATAGAAATATATTAATACCTATTTGTTATTAAGAGGATTTGGAATAAAAGTAAATTTATATCAATGGATGGGAAAATAAATTACAATTTAACATCTCCATGTAGTTCATAAAATGTCCTCACATCATCCCAACGCTTATTTCTTAATTTAAAGAACATTTCTTTCTCTTTTTTATATCTGTGGACCTCCCCTCATTCTCTCACCTCACTCTTTCCGAAAAACCCATCTAACCCCTCTTTCTCTCAAGAAAATTCCTTTCACTTATGTGTAATTCTCCTCATCACAAATGAGTGTGACATAAATTTTTCCTTAAATTTCATGGATTTATTTGGAAATTTGAAAACTTGACCCGGTTAGATCTACTCTCACTATTATTTAATTTTAAAATAAATTCAATTTACAGTTGATTTGACAAAATTTATACAAAGTTGAACAGATTTATAAAAAAAAAATTCACTAAATAATAGAAAAATATAAATATAAATATAAAAACTGAGAAATGACACCAGGTTCATATCCCCCAATAGGTCCCAATGGTGAAGCCATATCCCCTTCTCTTGCCCCTGTTTTGGTTCTTTAGGTTCCTTAAATCATATCAATAACATAAAAAATTACATACTAGCTTTTTATTTTATTGGATTAATATATTTTTTTTTCTCTGTGGATTAATATTTGAAGTTTACAAAAGTTGATCACAAGAAGATTTTAGAGAGTTGAGGGCCCAAAAATCATTAATTTGAGTTGCTATTTTAAGTCAATTGGGCCCCAAAAATTATTAATTTGAGTTGCTATTTTAAGTCCAACTGGCCTACGCTGACCTCTTAAGCTGGTAGAGCTCAATTTCAAAGTTGACCAATGGACTATAGCAAGTTACGTAACATAGTCTGGGCTGCTGCAAAAGTTTAACACTTGGGCTTTGATGGGGCCCTCTTAACTCGAGAATCCCTCCAGAAATAGGCGTATGCCGCTTATTGCACCGAGCACACGGTATTCTTTAGTAAAAGGCGAAAGAATAGTTCGCTCTGTGCTCAATGCACGGCTCCGTGAGTTTCATGCATTATTAGACTCCACTATATACAAATGCCAATGGATGGTTTCTTCCTCTCCTTCCCGATGTGGGACAGCATTACTTTCTTCTTTGTTTGCTTTTCACCAAAAATATGCAAAACTATTAACTTATCAAGAGTCTTCTGCCATGAAGCAAGCTCCCTCCTCCTCTCTCTCTCTATATCAATGTGCATAATTTATTTCAAAATATGGTTTTATCTTCACTATTTAGAATCAACAGTAGAGTGTAAGAGTCTTTTCTAAGCTTGTGAAGTTTTTACATCCATTTGATCAATTACACTATTGTGTTTAAGCAATCTGGATGTAAGAAATAAAAGGATTTATAGAAAGGGAACTCTCTATTATTTTTTGCTACTAAAAAGAAATCAATTTTTAAAAGTTTTGTACAAATCCAAATAATAAATTTGCAATCACGTCTTTACTTAGTGAAATTTGTGACTATTATGGAGTAGATGATGTGAATTCAAACCCTATCATGATTTGAAACAAATAATACAATAAAATAAATTTATAAATCAAATTTCTTTAGTGATGGGGGAATCTCGAAATATCAAATAAGGAAGGTTTATGTATAAAGAAGATTCATCTGCTGGAATCCGACGTGTAGATCTCGGATTTTATATGATATTTATGGCAAGAGGCCTTAGATATCAGGACCAATAGAGAATTTGAACCCAATTAATTGAAGGCGTAAATCAAAACCATGATAACGTAGATGATGCATACATAACTGAAAGTCTTACACCTAAATGAGGTAGAGACAACTTCCCTAGTATATATTTATATATATAGAAAAATATTCTAGTGAGCATATGCGCACTTTAAGTTAAAGTAAGCAAAGAACACAAACCCTTGGATTGGAATCTTGAGATGAATCTTCCATTAAGTGAATGGGAATCAAGGGCTTGTGTTATTTGCTGACTTTATTTAAAGTGTGCATATGCTCACTATATATATATATATATATTATCTTCATTTGCTGGCTAATTTCGGTTTCCAAAACACATATCGAATGGTATTGGTTTAGGTCTTTTAGTTAATCTACAAGCCATCTAGCATCGAAGAATGTCAAGATCGAGTTTACTTGAAGATTATTTATAGATCGAGATCAGAGCTTGCTTGAAAATCCTATCAAATATGATCGATCCGAGTTTTTTAGTAGGATCGATCCAAGGTCCAAGAAGGTCTAGATCGATCCAACTTAATTTACAGGATGGATCCAACTCGTTGACATTTCGGAAAAACTCTATTTTGCAAATTTTTGATTGGTTTTTACCTATACCAACTCTAACATGACTAAAGAACTTTACTAGGCTTATAAATAGGTTGCTTTAGCCTATTTTGCACATGTGGAGATTTATTGATGCATCTTTAACCTAGAATTGAGAAACTCTAGCCTCCATAGCATGCAACACCTTCAACATTGTGCTTAACTTTTAGTTACATGTCTTTCTTCTCTGTTTGATCTTCGATCTAAAGATGTTGTAAATCACACCTAGTTTTGTTTAAAGGGATTCAAGGGACTGAATCTCGACATTGTGTTAGGCTTGGTGAATTTCCAAGGTGGTTAGATTTAGCCAGCGCAATTCCGGTGGTTGCTATCAGTTACGGTGTGAGATACTGTTGGTACGTTGTAGATTGTGAAGACGTATCGTGGAGCTCGGTATAAGGTGAAGATTGTGTTTGTTCGTGGACCCGTTCAAGAAGAAGCTTAAAGACAACATGAGTTACTTGGCTTGTGGACTCAAGCTTTAGTTCGTAGTGTCAGAGTCTTGTAAGTTATCTTTTTCATAGTGCTTCCATTCTTCCCGAGGTTTTTTACCTTGTTGGGTTTTCCTCATTAAATCTTTATATTCTTATTTTTGCTTTAATTTTCCGCTACATATAGTTGCTAATTGAACATATAGATTAATTAGGACTAATTGGTTAATTAAGTCTATTTGGATAATTCTAAGTAACCCTAATTTCAATAGACTCACATCCTCGAAATCCTCGAAATTTTATATATATAAAAGAGAAGTCATACCACCATCAATCTCTAAAGTGCTTAAAAGTCTAAGTTCCTTTTTCTTTTTCCTTTATAATTTTCTAAATGCTAGGAGTTCGTTAAGTCAACATTTTATGCTTAATTAAGTTGACCAATTTGAGGAAAAAATATATATTATATGTATAATAAATAGAAAATTTTACTCTTTGGACGGCTCCATTTCTCTTTGGACGGCTCCATGTAATGAAAAAACCTATAAGGACAGTTTAAGTCACAACCTGCCCAAACTGGTAGTTCGAAATTGCTAAAAAAATTTAACCAACTGTTGATTTTCAAGAATGATGGTTTGGAGGTAGTTAGAAAATTTTGCCACTCGCCAATAATGGGTTGGTCGGTGGTTTTACCACAAACCCACTACCAACCAATCCGCTCACACCCCTAATTCCTAGTAATTAATAAATCTTTCATTTTACTTATCCAAAAAAAAGAAACATGAATGTGCATTTTGAAGAGCAATGTTATACATCTCAATAAATTCTTCCCAACAAGTATCTCAAATGAATCCAAGCCTTTCATTTATTATTAAGAAAAGAGTTTGCTAAAAAAGAGAAGATTTGATTATCCACGACATCATTTGGAATACACTTTCGGAATAATTTTATGGACATTTAAGGCATGTTTGGCAATGAACTCTGAAAATAGTTTTCCATTTTTAGAGTTCATAAAATAGAATAGTAAAAAAAAAAAATTCCGTTTTTAGTTTTTCAAACTCTCAAAACAAAAAATTGTATTTTGAGTTCACGATCAAATATGGCCTTGTATTTTATACATTTTGAATCACCAGTCAAAAAATAAAACTACAATATTGACACATCATGCATATATACATGGTCATTTTACGTCAATAATTCTAAGTTTTCGGAATATTACATGAACGAACCCGATCCAAAGATAATTACGTAAATATTTTTTTTGGACCAAAATACCCTTATGTAGACTAAATAATAATCATTTTACCAAGAAAACGGTCAAAAAAATAAAAATATAAAAAAAAATCCAAAAGTTATATTAAGGGCATTTTACCTCAATATTGTTGAGATTTCAATCAATTACGGAAATGAAGATCACATTGAAATATTTACGGAGATATATTTTTCTAATGAAAGTGCCCTTTAAGAACACATAATCACCATTTTGAAAATGAATTCTCAAGTTTGTTAATGATCACCAATTTATGAATAGTCAAATCATATTTAATAAGTAATGATAACAAATCAGAAAATATCAATAAAATAAAATAAAAAAATAGGTCTTTTTAAAATATAGATTTTTTTTTTTTTTGGTTAAATGGTGATTTAGTACAAATTTAGTGATCTAATGAAAAATGGTGATAACACATATTTTTGGTGATTATATGTAAAATTTGAAAATTTGTGATTATGTGCTTTTTTGGGTATTATGCAATGTTATCAAACCCGGACCAGCCCAGCCGGTTCAACTGATTGAACCGGGAACCGGTCCCCTCTCCGATTGGTTTAACCCACAAAAATCCATTCAATTCAAAAACCGTTCAACCTAGCGGTTGAACCGGTCCACCCGATTAAAAAAATGGTCAATCCTTTTTTTTTTAGGTGCTAAAATGACTAAAATAGCCCCAATTTTTTTATAATCTCCTAAAGCCAAGAAGGCTAAAAAGGCAAATTAGTCTAAAAAAATCTCAAATAGCAAAACAAAAAGAAACCCAAGCACCTAATTTAATAATACAATATTCTTATCTTGCATTTTAAAAAATATATATAATAAAGATTGATCAATAGTAATTATCAATTTTCAATTTTAATGACTGCACATAAATTCAAATATATGAATTGATTGTACAAACATTTTAACAAATATATATTATGAATCATTTACAGCTTTTATTCTAATAAATAAATAAATAAATAATATATTTATGACATCATGGTTGACCCGACGGTTGAACCGGTTGACTCTTAACCCGGTAACATTTCCATTTCGATGAATGGTTCGGGTTTTAAAACAATGGTATTATGTGTAATTTTGGTGATTATATGAAGTTTTGGTTATTATACATATCCTGCATGCATTTAATGTTTGATAGGATAATGGGGGACATGATTTGATGTGAAAAGTTTTGAAATGACCTGTACGGATTGAAATTGGTGATTGGTGATTGTTAACAAAAATAGTGATTATTAGAAAATATGGTGATTGGTAATTTTGTGCAAATTTGGTGATTCTTCATATTATTGGCGATTGTTCATATTTTTGGTGATTATTTATAAAATTGGTGATTAGGTGAAAATTTTCAAATGAAATTCAAGTTTTTTTTACCGTTAAAAGGGCAAAAATGTCCATTTTCATGTATGGAGCTTTATTTCCGTAAATATTTCAATGTGGGCTTGAAACCTCAACAATATTATTGTAAAATGCCATTTTATTAACAATCCCCAACAGTGCACAGATTGCCCAATTTAATATATAATCGTCAATCTTTAAAAATGAGCAGAATTCCCAATTTAACAAAGGATCCCCAGTCCCCAAAAAATAATATTAAATCCCAAATTTTACTAAGAATCCCCAGTCTCTAACTCTAAACTCATCATTATTGAGGGACATGAAATGACCGACATTAAATATTGATTTGACATGTTGGGGATTGAGGATTATGTATAGACCTGGGGATTCTGTGTAAAATTGGAATTGGGGATTCTGTGTAAAATTGGGGATTCTGTATAAAATTTGGGATTGGAGATTATGTACAAAATTAAAAGTCAAAGTCAAATTTTGACAATTTGAAGGGTATTATTTTGGTAATAAAAGAAAAAGAAAACAGTAATAGGTTAATGTTCGTAATTAACTTTGAATCAAGTTCATTCACGTAATATTCCGAAACTTAAAATTATTGATGTAAAATGCCCTATATATATTAATATTTGACAACAAAAAGAAGAAGAAGTTAAAATCAATTAGAGCACAAACCTGACCAGTTGCATTCCTTACTCGAACAAGAATTGTGGTTAAAGGCAGACATGATGCTACAACCAAATGACAGAAACGGAGGAATTCAAGAAGTTTAATATCCAAATGACAAAAATGGAAAATTTTAAGTTATAAATAACAGAATTAATGTGTGTCAAAGAACAAAAAGTAGATTCCTTGCTTGTAACTTTCGTCCAACCCTTTGCTTTAGAAGATTAATTAAGCAAATAATGAGAGGGAAGATTACTTGCGTATAAAACTATTCTCCCTATGCATTTGCTTTAAAAGCTAACAAATTAAGATTGGTAGCAAAGATGACTTGCTTGAACTTAATTTCTTCCTCACCTTTAATTTGTTTTAAGTTACCTTTAATTCCTTACTGATTTTTAAAGCAAAGGATCGAGTTAGTGGTAGTCACATTTAATAATGCCTCAGCATATTTCACATGTACACACATTGGATATGGTAGTATAAAGTTCTAACCTCGATCAGGAACTTTCAGATTATTTTTTTTTTGGGGGGGTTTTGAGGGAGATAAATACTTACATATGTACTTTGGTTTTTTAATTAGCTTGTAGAAGTTCACAAAATATTGTTGAAAAGGAATGGAGGAAGAGACAAGTGTTGCCAATCTATTACTATAATATATACCGAGCCCTCCTTAAAAAGCTGACGGGGCATAATCTCCTTTCTCCTCTCTCTCCTCTCTCCATTTAATTTTATATTTTCTCTCTCCTCTCTCATTTTAAATTTCAAAATTCAAAATGGGACCCACCCCACAATCTCCATGCCTTTCTCTCTCCTCCCCTAATTAATAACTAGACACCGCACACACGCGATGCGTGTGCAACTTCCATTTGTACGTAACGCGATACCATTTCATATGAGATTTTTATATATTTTTTTTCTTATTCAGAAATTTTTTGAATTTTTTTAAGAAAATAAAATGAAAAATTAATTAAATTAAGTAAATAAATTGGCACATTGATGGTGATTAAACTCTAAAAAAAATATAAATTATTTCAATGCATTAGAGTTGAACATAAAATTAATTTTTTTATGTATCATAATAATTTGTGATGCAATTCAACCATAACGATATTTTTTGTTCACAAGAAAAATAGGATATAGGGTTCAAATAAAAAACCATCAAATAGGTTATGTTAGTGATTCTCAAATCTCCATAATAAAAATTTAATGTGACCTAACAATAAAGCATTTGTAAAGTATTTTTTATTTTTTATTTTGGGTCAATTTGTTAAATGGTTCTTCTCAAGCACATAACATCACGATAACACATAACATCATCTCACAGCCTCAACATTTTCCATGACAAATCCCTAACATGTGGCCTCCTATCAAAGACCAAAAATTAAAAATAAATAAATAAATAGGATTACTTATCCGTTATTTAAAATTTAAGTGATCATACCAACTCTCCTAATTTTTAGGAATTAAAAATAGGTCATCCTAACCGTTATTTAAATAGGATTACTTATCCGTTATTTAAAATTTATTTCATAATTTTTTTTATATGTGTTGTTATTCCAAGAAACGTCTAAAGCCATGATAGCACACATTCATTTCAAATCATATTTTTATTCTAATCATAAGGCTAAGGGGATAATATTTATCATTTCAAATGGGCTCATTGATCGTAATTCAATTCTTAAAATAAATAAATCTTTTAGTTAATTTACTTAATTTAATTAAGCTTCGATTTTTTTTTCTTTTTAAAAATTCAAACAATTTTTGAATTATTTATATTTCGAACATATATGTTTACAGTTTGGATGCCATTTCATTCGTGAATATTCACCAACCTTGAAGTTTATAATATATGAAGATAATATATGAATAGAGAGATTCTAGAAATTGCAACCTTATCAGTGCCAGTAATAACTTCTGAAAAAACTTATTCCCCCCCACATTTGACGTGGAAGCCAGATCTCACATAAAGCCGCAACAATGAAACCAATAGATATTCTCTGGATTCAATTACAATTTATAAGTTTAATTGCCCATATATAAATGCACCAATGAAATAGTTTACATAAGAGTGGTACTTATGCTTGAAATAATATGTATCCTGATTCTGTTTTCTGGACAAATGAAAAAAATCACATATCCTTCTATTGGTGATTTTTTTTTTAATTAATTTTTTAGACTCACCTGCAAAATACCAAGCCACCGCATTATCTCAATATTAACACCATATGTCAAGGATTTTATTACTTGCAAATAACCACCTGAAATGGAAATGAATAATGGCCACTTTAAATAGTCCAATGGTCTATCGTAATCACACAATCAATTAATATGAAAAAAAATATAAAATAGCACAGATATTCCATGCACTAAGTAAAATGCACAAATAAATCATCCAAATAAAATAAGCCTTACACAAAAAAGGTTGAATTGAAAACACAGATATTATTCCAGAACGGCTTGTCAACAGATTTTTCGCCAATTAGATAATGGCTTCAAAAAAATATTTACCCATACTCTAATGCAGTTGCATAAAAAGAATTGGTTTGAGATAGCATGGAGGAATGAAGAGATAGAGTCCATGAAGAATTTGAGTTACTGATTTTTCAAAACTGTTGGTAAATGTTAAGAACTTGAGGTAACTGTAGGACAATTGTGGTAGAGTGTAAAGTGGCAAAAAGGGACTTCATTTTAATTCTTTAGTTAAAATTATTGTAGGGGCATTTTTTGGAAAAAAAAAAAAGGGGCCAGACGAAGTGAATCTTCTAGCTTTATAGATAGTATAGATATATATTATCTAAATAAGTTGGATACTTTAGTTAATTGATTTGATAATTTAATAATTTAGTATAGATAAGATTTATTTTTTGAATTTTGAATAAGTATCATTTTTTTATTTTCGGACTCTCTATCTCTCTCTCATACGCACAAACAAAAACACACGTTTACTATTTTGCTAGTTTAAAAACTCTATTTATGTTAAGATATTAATTGTTTTGATAATTTGAAAATTTATTTTTTTGTTAAGATTTAGTATAGATAAGACTGACTCACATAACAGCAAAATTCATATATGAACACTAAAATTCCAAATCTTTTGTGTGCAAATGAAGCATGCCCAATTCATCAATATGAACGAAGAGAATAACCCAAATGCTAAATTCCCAAGAAACTTTACCTTTCTCACTCTAACACCTCTCTGGCTTCTTCAGTCATAGTTGAAGGTTTAGCAAGTTTTGAATTTCAGCCATTGTTCGTTCACTGAAGAAGCTTATCTCTCCTCCATAGAACGCCCAAAATTGAAATGCTGTGACGGGATCTCAAAGAATATTAATATCATAAATCCAGCATCAATTAATATTAATATCATAAATAAGATAAGGAATTTTACGCAACGTAAAAGCTTTATTGTCTAAGTGGCAAGAAAAATGGTGACGATGACGGTGCATAAAACCACCACCATCCATGTTGCAATGTACCCATTCGTAACTACCTTTTCAGTGTAGTGAATAAGGTGTTCGGCGGCAATAGAAATGGTGACGATAAAGGTGCAAAAACCACAACCATCCCTGTTGGAGTGTACCCATTCTTCTTCTACTCCATCGCTCATCTATATATTTTTTGTTGTCTTTGCTTTGGTTGAGTTAATGAAGTAACTGATGAAGAATAACTCCAAGAGAGAGAGGAAGTTGTAGTTTTGAGGGAGAATAACTGCAGGAGAGAGAGAGGAAGTTGTAGTTTTGAGAGATAAGGATTGTGCAGAGAACGTGCTTTTGTTGGGAATAATTTTGAATAGTAAAAGACACATATATCCCCACAGTATTTGATAGAATCATTAATTCGTTTGTGGGTATTTTTGGTATATAAACTTGACCAAACGAAGTCACCCTTCTCGCTTTATAGATAGTATAGATAATTACTATTTACCTCACTCCCCCCAACATGCCTCGCCTCTCTCTCTCTCCCCCCTAATCACTATTTACTCATTTTTTATTTAGTGTTTTTTTTCTTATTGTATTTTGAATTTAATGACCTTAATTTAGTATTTTTAATTGTTTTACTTTATGATTTTTTTTTGGATTTTTTTGTTATAATGGCTACCAATGAATTGTGATCAGAAATTTTTGGATATATTTACTTCAATATGCGGCCCATTGATAATTGTGGGATCCATATTTTAAAAAAACTGACCATTGGATTAGATAACACCCTTATGCATGTTATACATGCTAAAAATCATAGTAATTTGATGGTCGATTTCCTAAATACCTAAAAAGATTATCTAATTCAGCAATTGCAATAATTCGATGGTCGATGCCATTGAGAAAACTGTAATCATTTTTGTGATAACCCAAAAATTTAAAAATGTATAATTTAGAATTTTTAAATAATCTTGGGATAGTTTTGTAATTAAACAAAATTGTTATTTAAAAGCTTTTTGCAAAGGGTGGAGCTATTTGCAGCACTGGTTTTACTAAAGGCAGCCCAGTTTCTAAGTACAACTCACCAATTTTATTTTTTACAAAAGGCAGCACATTAAAAATTTAAAAAACTTGACCATATTACCCATTTACTAAATACAATCCAATAATAGTACAATTACTATAAGCAACCCATAATATTTCAATATTTATAAAATGACCATATTGCCCCCAACACCAAAACAAAACAAAGAACCATTTCTTTCCCGCCTACGTGTGTGTTTGTTTGCATTCGTCAACCTCTGGCCGAAGAAGACGCGTACAGCTTCGATCTTGGTTCTTCTACTCCACGATCTTTTGATAATCGTCATCCCGTCTACCGTGGAAGAGCATCTTAAAGAGGTTAGTTTTATGTTTCCATTCACCATACACACTTTAGTTTAGGTTTTTATTGGCAAACATTATATTTGGATTAAACCTCTTCAAAACATGAAAAGTAGCACTCTATAAGCATTATGGTATCATGGTTTTATGAAAAAAACCCATATTTCGATCGGAATATTGAAAAAAAAAATTGTGTTCGAGATCGCATTCGGCCTGGTATAGCCGAATAATAAGCTTTTTCATTCAGTCATTAACTGCCGAATATTATAGGTTTATTTGAAATGTTTGCACCGGATAAAATGTCATATATTCGGCAATTATGTACCGAATATAAAGACAAATATTCGGTACTATAGAACCGAATGTGAATTGTTTTGTTTTTTGTTTTTTTCAATTCATGTGTTAGATCCTATAATTAATTTGTCTAACTTATTTGCATATCATGCAGTCACAGTTACAAATAGTCCCATACGAAGAGCCTACTATCGTTGATCTTGCCGAGTTTTTTATTACAAAACGGGTAAATCGGGACACCTAATATTGTGAATTATATATTATATTTAATAAGTAGGCTAAATCATGTTGAATACAATTGTAGGTATTTGGTACTCGTGAAGAGCTTGATATATATGTAAAAAGTATCGGTAAAGAACATCGAATGGTGGTTATTACTCTGAAGTCGTAAGTGAATACGGGTAATAGAACACCGGTTGTGTACTATGTGTGTGAGCGGAGCAACAAGTATCGGTCGCATTTGCCGGAGTTGAAGAAAGATGTTTCGACCATCAAGGTTGTCAAGAATAGAAAGAAAGATGTGCGTGAAGTGGCAACAAAAAAATGCAACTGTCCTTTCAAGTTAAAGGGCGTCATGTTAAGCACAGATTCTTGGGGTTTTATCGTTTTGGATGGCAAGTACAACGACAAGATGGGAGAAAATTTTGATGGCCACTCATATGTTGGTAGATTGACCCCGTCGGAGTGGGACTATGTTCATGAATTGAAGTCCGGGGGTGAAGGTGGTTGAAATTCTTCGGTTGTTGAAGAGAAAAGATCCCAATATATGCATCTACACAGAAGACCATTTATAATGCATTGTCAAAGATGAATAGACAGGATATGGGGGGAAGAACGATAGTGCAAGAACTCTTTAAACAGATCACCGAGAATGGGTATTTCGAGAGGCATAAAACTTCGGAGGATGGAAGTGAAGTGCTGAGCATATTTTGGGCACATCCCGAATCCATCAAACTTGTTAAATGTTTTCCTCATGTTATTTTGATGGATTGCACCTACAAGACTAATAAATACAAGATGCCTCTACTACAGATTGTTAGATTAACCTCAACTGATATCACTTACTCTTTGGCATTTGCATTGATGGAATTGGAGCGAGAGGACTATTATTGTTGGGCTTTGGAGCAATTGTCATCCGCAATTGGCGAAGGTTATACTCCTTTGGTTATTGTTACAGATCGTGAGCTTGCATTGATTAATGCCGTCAAAAAAATTTTCCCAAATGCAAAGAATTTCATATGTAGGTGGCATATTTCAAGAAACATATCACAACATTACAAGAAGTTATTTGAAAGGGGGGAAGGTTGGTCATCATTTATATGTTCATGGTGGGATTTAGTGAATGCGGAAGATGAAGAGATGTATGTTTCTCTGTTAAACAGAATGGAGGAGACGTTCTCTGAATTTCCAAAGGCGTTAGAGTACTTGAAGTCTTCTTGGTTGAACGACTTCAAAGATAATTTTGTGTCTGCATGGACCGATAGCTACATGCACTTTGGTTGTACGACAACTAATAGAGTGGAGAGCGCCCATGAGGCATTGAAGAGGCGCTTGGGGACATCGATGAATAACTTGCTAGAAGTTTTTAAACTTGTACATAGCAAGATGCTTATACAACATAATCAAATCAAGGCATCTTTTGAAGTGAGCATGTTTAAGGTTAATCATAAGGTATAGGGGATTCCACAGTGCAAATTGCTTGTTGGCATTGTATCTCATAAGGCGTTGGAGTTGATTGTCGATGAATTGGAGCGTACTGACATTGTGGGAGTCGATGAGAAGGTTTGCCGTTGTGTACTTACTCGCACACACGGGCTTCCTTGTGCCCACCAGTTGGCAATGTGGAAGATTGAGGGAAGGCCCATTCCCATTGATTCGATTCATATATATTGGGAATCTCTTTCCTATACTCCAGTGGTTGAGAATATTCGGAATGACATGTTTGATTATCGGCCACTAATTGATATGTACATACAAAAGTATAATGATTCGACTCCCCAAGGACAACAAGATTTGTACCTAAAACTGAAGGAAATTGTGAAGCCGTCCGCTACTATTCTACTTGAGCCTAAAGTGAAGAAATCCAATAGAGGTAGACCGAAGGGTAGTAGTCAGAAGAGGGTTCGTGAAGATGTAACGAC
>JAESVK010000960.1:1604-80656 GCA_017140935.1 Hamamelis virginiana
AAAAAAAAAAAAGAGGATGGCAACCTTATGCAAACTCATATGGCAATTCAAAGTCACATAGTGAAATGAGAGTAAACCAACTAGAATATGAGTCAAGTCAAAGTGCAGCTCATGTAGGAACTCATAACTATTTTAAAGTAGTCAAAACCTACAAACATAGGCCAAAAAAAAAAATAATAATAAAAAAATGCCAACCTCAACCAAACTCATGTGCCAACTCAAAGTCATGTAGTGAAATGAGTTCGAACCAACTGGAATATGGGCCAAGTTAAAGTAAAAATTATGTAAGAACTCATAGTATTTTTAAAGTATTCAAAACCTACACACATAGGCAAAAAAAAAATAGAGAATGCCAACCTCAACCAAACTCGTATGGCAACTCAAAGTCACATAGTGAAATGAGTTCTAACCAACTAGAATATGAGTCAAGTCAAAGTGCAGCTCATGTAGGAACTCATATCATTTCAAAACCTACAAATATAAGCTAAAAAAGTAAGAATGCCAACCTCAACCAAAGTCATATGGCAACTCAAAGTCATGTAGTGAAATGAGTTCAAACCAACTAGAATATGAGCAAAGTCAAAGTGCAGCTCATGTAGGAACTCATAGCATTTTTAAAGTAGTCAAAACCTGCAAAAGAAAAAAAAAAAAGAGGATGGCAACCTTATGCAAACTCATATGGCAATTCAAAGTCACATAGTGAAATGAGAGCAAACCAACTAGAATATGAGTCAAGTTAAAGTGCAGCTCATGTAGGAACTCATAACATTTTTAAAGTAGTCAAAACCTACAAACATAGGCTAAAAAAAAAAAAGAGGATGTCAACCTCAACCAAACTCATATAGCAATTCAAAGTCACATAGTGAAATGAGATCAAACCAACTAGAATATGAGTCGAGTCAAAGTGCAGCTCATGTAGGAACTCATAGCATTTTTAAAGTAGTCAAAACCTACAAACATAGGCTAAAAAAACAGAGGATGTCCACCTCAACCAAACTCATATAGCAACTCAAAGTCACGTAGTGAAATGAGTTCAAACCAACTAGAATATAGGCCAAGTCAAAGTGCAGCTAATGTAGGAACTCATATCCTTTTTAAAGTAGTCAAAGCCTACACACATAAGCCAAAAAAAAAAGAAAAAAGAATGCAAACCTCAACCAAACTTATAGACAAAGGTCTTAACTGCAACAAATATGCATTTTTAATGTACTCATAGGTACTGATAAGAGTGACGATGAGTTCCCTGCTGTTAAAGCATGGATGGAGGTAGTGCTCTCTCTCTCCCTCCCTCTCTCTCTCTCTCTCTCTTTCTCTCTCTCTCATGTTCCTGTTTGCGCCAAACTTGAATTCTCCTTTTTTCTTCGCACCAACAATATTTCTGAAATTTAGTTAATGTTTTGAAATGTCTGCAGATCTAAATGTTGCTCTTTCCCCTCCACCAGCTCCTGATTCTTCTCAAAGTCACCATATCATGCTATTGTATTTCATGACTATTCTCAAGATTTGAGTCGTTTGTGAAAATCCTATGGAACAAAGTTGCAGATTTCAGTTAATTGGATCTCCATTAATGGATACGAAGTTTCAGCATGCAATTGCAATTGGAGTTTGGGAGTTGTTCAGAGATTTTGTTTTGTAGCTCAACGGAGCTTCAATGGCAATTTCAGAGCTCGGGAGTTTAATTTCATGAAAATTGTTGCTTGGCGTGCTTCAAGGTTTATATATCTACTTTATATATATCTTTTAGGTTTTTGAAGTTTTTTATTTTTTATTTACTTTTATTTTTATGCTTCTTGTTAAGCTTCAGTTCTGCTGTATTAGGAAGGGTATATTTGTCCCAAAAAGATAAAAGGACCTTTCACATTAAGGTCTTATTCCTAGGACCTGACGAATTAAAATTTTATTAATTGGGACCTTTGTCCAATTTCCCCTAAAATTAATTAGCCAATAAAACTCAAAATCTAATCTCCTTCTAAGAAAACAATATTTTAAATCTTAAATTTCCAAAAAGAGAAAAGAGATTACCCAATCACCCAAATCCTATTATCTTGAACCCATGTTTGGACTGCAGAATTAGCAAGAAAAAAAAATTAAAGAAAAATTATAAAAAATAAATGCTTAACAAAAAAGAAATATATAATTTTTCTCCCACTTCTCTATAACTAAATGATTAAGACTATCTTACCAATTTTTATCTAAATTCTTTCCTATTTTCTTTCTTTCTTTCTTTCTTTCAAATTCTGATCTAAAGTTGGTGATCATCTTAACATACATGTTTTTTTTTTTTTTTTTTTTAAGCATGCAATAAATTATTTCACAATCACATATGCATTCATACGTTGTAAATCACATGATATGGGGAAAAAAAACCATTATGCAACTGAATATATCACATGAATGGAATCAAATGGGGAAAACATTTGTAGATCATTAACACCGAAGTCGCCAGATTTTGACATAAAAAAATAAAAAAAGATAAATGGTCGGATCTGGTGCTATTAGAGCAAGGAGATGCTAACGAGAGAGATGAGGAGTCTGGATCCTCTACTTGGGCTTGGATATGCTTGGGTGATGTGTCATGATCTAGATGATCTGCTTTTCACTTGGGTGATGAGCAGATGATCCAAATCATGACACATCACCCAAACACCAAGCAAACCCAAGCAAAGGATCCTCATTCGAGAGATGATGGTGCAACTCCGACGAGGTCCAATCGATGTCAGCGAGGGAGAGATAGAGGGCCTGCGGGAGATGTTTGGGGGTGTGCAATACTGTAGCTCCGGTGTGTAGCTCTGGTGTGCTCATGGGGTATGAAAGAGAGTAGATAGGGAGGGAGAGAGAGAAATGACTTGCTCAAAAGAAGAGAGAGTAGATGGAGAGGGAGAGAGAGAGAGAGAGATGGCGTGGGGGAAGAGAGAGTGTCAAATTTGTGTGGGGAGGAGAGAAAAACAAATCTTGGGTTTTGGAATGGGTTGGGTGTGTCTGAGATTTCATCTTATTTGTTTATTGCATCCAACGGCTGTAAGTAAGTAACCGAATTCATATCATGTCCGGCCGACCTGAGCAAAGCAAATCTGTATATATATATACTAGTATTGACCCGCGCGATGCGCGGCAACTACAAATAAAATTATAAACAGTAAATTAATTAGCACAACAATAAATTGAAAAAAAAAATAATGTTTACTCTTTATCGAAGTATGGTACATAAAAATCAATTTCATTTTAGCATAAAAACTTATGAAATTAATAGATATTCATTAACTATTAATTTGATGAAAGAATTCTATGAAATAAAGCACAACTAATTCAACTCTTCTCCAATTGCTTGCCCGCAATATTTGGCATAAATCTTTAAATGAGGTAAAATATAATTATTTCATTGTATATTAAGAATCAAATACCTTGTGATTTTCATGCACATTGACATGTACTTTTATTTATGCTCGTATTTACGACACTTATATTTTGGTCCCAAAACTTTGCTTGAGAGGATATATTCATCAACCAATGAAGTTGTTTCAGGCAATTGTAGAAGAAAATGTACATCAAAATATTCTTGAATCTTGAGTTGTTATCCCCTCCTACTCTCTCTTTCTCCCTTTCTTTTTTCCTTCCTTCCCTTTTCTTTTTCCAAATTGAAGTTCTTTTGATCATTTTTACATTCTTTAAGCAAAAGAACACACCATTATGTGCCCAAGGTCATTTTCAATTAAAAAAAATAAATCAAAATGAATCTATATTTATACCTTGACAGCACACATGTTGAGATGTTAAGTTCTTTGATAAACCTAACTAATTTTTGTTAATAACTTATTTGCGCAAAAAAATAAATTGTGAAACCTAAGGCCATAGGTCAAGTATAGTAAGCAACTATCGGTTGCGGAAACCCCGAGCTATGCTTGGGTTGAGAGGGGAAAAAAAATCAAAAAGAAAGAAAAACTGGCAAAACGTCTAAAAGCAATATTTATTTTTTTTTTAACTCCATTAAAGCTATATATCTCAAATGAATAACCCAAAAAAACCATTCCAAATAAATCCTAACCCTTCATTTATTTTTTTTAATAATAATAATAGTGTCCATAATATTTTTTATAGCAATCAGTGTACCCAAATCCAATGAAAATGCATCTAAACTGGATTGTTCTCTTGAACAGCCATATCCGTTGCTCGTTCCACCAACCTAGGACTGTGCCACCGGAACAGAGAAACTGAGCTAAGATGTAAGTGTACTTGGCAACTATCACATATGCAAATAGAACAAACCATGGGTTTGAAACCTGAATCCACACAACAAATTGGGTTTGTTAGAATCATCTGAGAGACCCCTTTTTTTCCCTAAACAACCATGATGCAAATTAGGGGTGCAAATTGGTCAAATGTAACATTCAGTTTTGATTTATTGTAGTTAACAGAAGAGTGAAGAAACCTATGGAAACATGGTATGGCTCTGAGGAGATAAAGGGAGGGGATGAGAGAGTAATATAACGTTTCTAAGGTATTGGGAGCCCATAAGTAGTAGCTGCAATAACCCATTTGAAGGCCAAGGCTTATCCTTCCAAGTCCATACCATGGAGGACTATATTTTGAAAGCAAAATCTGGAAATCACCTTCAGACCATCTCTTGTGCTGCACCAGTGTCTGAGGCAATATGGTTGGTGCCACACCTAAGAAACCTTCCTCTTTGGATTGAAATATATGAATTTCCCTCCTCTGCATTGAATTGATAACCCTGTTATCACATCTTCAACTGGGCAAATAAGATAAGGATTTGTAACGCAAGAAAATCTTTGACTCAACAAAAAATAAGAGATGGAAATTTTGAAAAATAAGAAATAGCATATTTTCAATCAATCTTTTTCCTAATAAGAAAAAATAAAGGGAAAACTTGAGAAAAAATAAATAACCGGGGAATAGACCCTTAGCTTCTGACTGTTCAAAACTAACCTAAAAAACGAAGAATAAGTGTTACAATGTAGTTCACATATCAATTTAAGCAATTTAATATTCAAATGAGTGTCGTATGTTAAAGTCCAGACAGAGAGAGAGATAGATTTGTGTTCTCTATTTGGCTAAATGAATTTTATAAAATAAATAAATAAACTTACCAAACAATCCCTAAAATTCAATTGTTGTTTTCAATCAGTAGTCTTTATAGTGAATAACCCAAACACCAAAAGAATACACACACCATCAATAACATAATCAATTGAAGAGGGAAGTCTTCACAAAAAATAAGCTCTTGCTGGCAGAGAATGCAATCCAATGGCCATATAAGTTGCCAAATTCTAATGTCATTGAAACCTACACTGTGGAAACCCCATAAAGACTGAATGCCAAAGACCATAATTCACTTCAAGAATCATGTTATGAGTTTACCTTCTGGCAGGAAGGTCCATGCAGCAACCCTGGACTCAATTGCAGCAACTACTTCACCCTTCAAATGTGAAACAAAGAATACCATGTGAGCTTTCCAAGTTCAACAGTTTCAAGTTTCAGCAATTATATTTATCATCACAGGGGTCAGCTCATGGACACAAAATGGGTCTATTGGACCTGGAGTTCAAAAATTGTACTTTTGATCCATAAAATGGACTTTTGGACTGCAACCAAACACATGTTATTGAATGCTACTATATAAATTGGGACCCAAAATCTTGTTTCAATAAATAATCTTTGGTTTGATAGTAAGAGATCATCCAACAACCTTTTCTGATTGGACATGGTAAGGAAGAACGAATTTTAATTAAAGTTACTGGTGAATAGCTTCAAGGGTGGTTGGGATCGAACAGCGCATTTTTGTAAGCTATTTGAGACTTCAAAAGTAGTCACATGTATAGGGCCATGACAACGATCTGAAAAGCTTATGGGGACAAAAAAATAAAGGTGAACCTTATTTGAACACTGAGATCATGAAATGGCCCAGACAAAGCTGCTACAAAATTTGTGATTTTTTTATATTAAAAATAAAGCTAATTAAGAAACTAGAGTAGTTGGATAGATCATTCTACGATGTCTTATTGTCATTCAATACTCCAAAAGAACATCCAAAAATCAAAGTAAAAGTAATGGTGGATTTCTCTCAAAGGGGGAATAAAGTTTGGCCTTGAAGTAACCATTGTCCAAAGAACAACATCATGCCTCTTCAGACTCTACAGGCACCAGGTCCACATACCAAACAATTTGTGAACAGATACTTTTAAACAATTTAACATAATGCAGAAGAAAAATCTAAAATTACTGTAAACAGCAATTGTGGAAACACTGTACAAAAAAAAAAATTACTGGCATAGTGCCATCTAGATTGATCCAATTGTGATTCAATCAAGGCTAATAAAAAATGAAGTATTTCCTTTCTTCACTGAGTACTTCAAGGAAGTGTGATTCAAACACAGATAAGAAAAATAGATCGATCTACTTATATATTTATATTAAACATGGGCAAGGAATTAGCTTACTTAGTTACTTGAGTACCAAAAGCCTAATAAGAGTGTAACTTATTACCCACTCCCCTGTGGCTAAACATATTAGTAGAGAATTTAGAAGTGTAAATGATGACTGAGTAATCCATGTTTTCCTATATTAAAAGTGTATTGGCATAACAACAATATACTGCAAACACTTCCATTTGTTACCCATGATTTTCTCCATAATTGGGATCAGTAGAGAATGAGTTAACATTAAAACAGGTGACCATATCTGACATTACAATGATTGCTATGTAGTGCTAATGAATAGTGATCTTCAACACGAAGATAAAATGCTCACTGAAAATAGTTAATGTCATGATAATTGTATTGAATTAAAGAACATCAACCTAAATGATCCATAATTCAAGATAGAAAGGGATTCACTCACCTGTGCCTTCTTAAGGAACATGCCAGAGCTTGTCCTCACTTCGATCTCTATACTCTTTCCTGATTCATTATCTGCCACCATCGACTTCTCCAGCTTATCCTTTGCCTAATCGATAAACAAACAAACAAAATCCAATTTTGAAATCAAAATTGGAATGTGTATGCTGATGAATAAGGGTTGAATGTGTAACTGTTTCAAAATGGAATGATGAATCCAATAAGAGATCTCAATATATATCTTTTTATTTACTTCACCAAATGATCAGAAACCTACTTTTATCTCAAACGCTTATAATATTAATAAATATATTTTAATGTGCTATATACTTAATCTTAGTGTGATTGTGAATTCTGTTTTAATTTTATCAAATATTGTCTGTTCCACTTGAAGTGAGAGCCCTGCATGTTCCTTAAACATATGGCTTAATAAAATAGATTCACCGATTAATAATAGGATCGAGGAGGCCATCACATCAAATATTGTCCTGTTTCCTTAAACATATGGCTTAATTCGATTGGTTAATTTTACTCTCATATATTGAGCTTAAAATAAAATGAAAGCACAGTTTTTAGCCATATTTATGCAGTGAACAAAAATAATTGAAACATATCCATGTCCATATATGTGATTTCTCAAAAGAATTTGACCAACAAAAATGATTTAAAAACTACATGAAATTAGAATTTGGAACAATTTTTTGAGCAAAGATATGACATTTGCACCAAACCTTACAGGTCTCTGAAGATGAACCAAAGTCAGACCAACCAATTCCAGGCCTCAAACTCCTCCATGATTGAATGATTACTCTCTCTCAATGCTCTACAAAAAACCAATAATCTCAATAAAAATCACCTTAAAAAGCTCAAAACACGGATAAGGAGAGGGGGAAAAATAAAAAAGAAAAACAAAACTATGGATAAATATTCATTGGTTTTTGATAACTATAACAAAAGAATCCCAAAGCAATTACTTGTCTTAAGAAATCCAGCTTCAACAACTTCCTCCTTTTCTGTATGTCCCATACAATCTTTGAGCATTTGCATAATATTTGTGTGCATATTCTTGACTACAAATTCTGCAGCTTTCTTACCTACATGTCCATCATAAATCCCAAAAAATCCCTTCATTCATTAGCAACAGAAATCACAACAATTCACTAAAACCCAAATTAGACATCCGATTTTCCAAGAATCGTGTAAAATCGTAATGGCCATGTTAGAAATCCATTACCTTATTGGAGTTTTCATATGAGAAAAATAACAATCTTGTGAGTATCACGGATGCATTCATGTCATTTGAAACGCCAATGGCACAAATGCAAAATTTGTCACGTATGTATATATAGAGTTAGGGAGAGAAGAAAAAGAAGAATATACCTGGTTCGTGGAAGAAGCAGCAGTACCAGCGAGATGGAAGCAACAGCAGCACCAGCCAAATAGAGATAAAGATAAAGATATAGAGAACCGTGGAGACAGAGGTCCGAGAAGTAAAAAAAGAAAGACAAAAATGAAATCCCTAATTATCAAAATGGAAAATAGCCACAATCTATCTCGAAACCCTAACTAATCTTGTCTAAAATCAAAGCAGAAGATGGAAGAGATGATGATGATGGTGATACGGTTATTACCTAGGAATGATGGGCATGAGACCCAGCAATCCCCATGGTTCAGCATCAAAAGAATCAACTCTTTTGGGCTTCCTCACGAGCCTCCTCAACATAGACTCGTTCCCATCTCTGCTCTGGTCCTCAAACAATGAACATGGAGGCGGCTCTGACTTCACTTCACTACCCATCAACCCACTTGGAGTCCCCATCACTACCCACCAATCGACTGTCTATGGAAAGAGTAGCGAAACAGTGTGAGCGACGCTAGAGTTTCTGACGGTGATGAGAAATTGATGATCGCGGCGTCTGCGGAGGCGGCGAGAGTATTGGTCCACGGCGAGAAGTTATACAGAGAGAGAAACGACAATAAAGGGAAAAGGGAACATTAGAGAGAGAGTGTGTTCAAAGCAGTGTACAGTGCACCCTTACTATTTATGTATTTATGGGGAAAGTAAGTGCTACAGATTCAGGATAATTAAGATAGAGTGGGAGATTGGAAATTTAAATTTTGAAATAAATTAAATATTTGATGAGAGAGGAAGACTAATGAAATTTTGCCAAGTTCAGATAAATGGTGCGATTTGAACCAATAAAAATAAAAAAATAGAGTGAATCAAGGAGAGAAGAGAATGAGGGAGGGAAGGCTTGTGAGGGGTGCCACATAGGACCAACTGCTCTATATATAATAAGATATACAGGAATGCTATGTTCAGGCCAGCCTTACGCAAAGTTGCATAAGGTCGCCTCCATATAAGCATAGCAATATATTATGCTTATATTGGCCATATATGTTTCAAAACTATTAGAACTTGACATATAATTATGCATGACATTGAGTTTTAGTGGAAGAAATTCCAATGGCGTCTATTTACATTCCTACATGCATTTAATCTTAGACCCGTTCAAGTATTTTGGGTGACAATTAATATTTACATCCTTTATCACAAATTTATAACATAGAAGATGTACACTATGAGGTTTAGTTCTCTTGTGGGACTAAATTTCAAGTTATAACGTACAGGTTCAAATGTGATAGTGATAAAAAGTAATTGTCTACAAATTATACTTGAATTGTTCGTTTGGACAATTTTGGAATGCATAATCTCCGAAATAGTAAAATGCAAGTGGTTTGTTCCATTTTAAGAAAATTCTCAGTAGCTAATCCTCCTGTTCTCTAGGTACATATTTAGACAGGGCAGCAAATATGCCTCTAGTTTAAGTAGTGTATTTGAAGAACTATAGGAAAATGCTGGTGAAATTTTAATGAAACTGAACAAACTAGCCGAGATATTTAATGTAAATAGTGGAGATAATATTTTCCTAAATGGGATAGGACTACTCCACCAATTGGATAAAAAAGTGATGATGATAAGAATCATGATGCATTCAATTGGTATTGTTGTCCCAAATATATAACCCTAGAAGGGGGTGAATAGGGTTTATGGCAAACTTTAGCCAATATTACCAAATAAAAATTAGGTTCAATTAATTTCAGCAGAAGCAAATAACTATAAACAATTAATTGAAACAGGAGAGAGAGAAATCAAACACAATGATTGAATGTGGTTCAGCTCGCCTACGTCCACCCCTTAAGAACTCAGCACATGGATTCCTCAATCTATTATGGATTACTCCTTCAAGGTGGAGAAACCTTTACACAGCCTTCTTTCACGGGTGAAAGACTCTCACCAAAGCTCACAAAGAACTTTCAATAGTACTCACAAAGAACACTTCTTCAAGCCTCACAATGAGTACTTGGCCAATGCTCACAAAGAGCAACTCTTTAATGCTCACTAAGAACACTTCAACAATCTCACTTCCGGGTGGAGATTAAACCAAGAGCACTCAGCTCTTTTTACAAGGATTACAACAAGATTTGTTGTATGTACAAATAGAGAACTCCTTAATGAGTATATAAGATACAATTAAAAGCTCATACTAATACTCTAAGGATTTGAACTATTTAGCTCAAGAGATGATGAAGAATCTAGACTAAATCACACAATAAAGATGAATACCAGATTGGTATAAGTTTGTGTATGATCATTGGTTATTCAAGACTCATAAAATGAGTATAAATAGACCCCAAAAAATATATGGCTGTTAGGCACAAAAATAGAGCCGTTTGGGTTTGTCAAAACCAGTCGTTATAAGATTCAAGGCACGGTTAGTCGACTAGACAAAGATGGTTAGTCGACTAGCAAAGTTTAAACTAGTTTGATTCGAAATCTGGGCACAGTTAGTCGACTAGACAAATTTGATAAGTCGACTAGCGAAGCTTTTAGTCGACTAGACAAGCCATTAGTCGACTACTTGTAGACTTTTACAAAAATTGCTTACTACCACTACTTTAATTGACTGGGCATTGAGGCTTAGTTGACTAGGCAATAAACAAAACCAATTTTAATGAAAATTAACTAGTTTTTTGAGTTCATAAAGGCCCACTTAGATTTAAAAACTTTTTTTACCAATCAAAATGATTTTTCCAAGTTAAAAGCAAGGTCTATAAGGTTCATATTCTTTTGAGCCAAAATAAGTTCAATCCTAATGAGAGATTTACAAGTAAATTCCTAATCACTCACATAAGATTGAGACAAAGGCTTCAAAACATTTCTTCAAATAATCTCCAAGTCTTGTGCTAGGCTTGATATTGGCTTTATCTTGAGCTTTGGCTTTCATGCTTGAACTTCAATAAAGGAGTGCATAGCTTGATATTCATTGATAATTCAACTCCAAGAATCATGTTTTTGCATGATGTATACTAGATAGAAAATGTAATATTCACAGGATAATATGTATGACATTCAAATATATTCATTTGATGATGGCCTTTGAAGTTTAACCAAGAGCTTATGTACTATAAAATATTCATAGTACAATGTTTTTTATCATCAAAATCATTTAACAATTAAGGGTTGGAGCCATAAGGCCAACAGGTATATACTAGGAGATATTTATGCTAGGTCTTGATATGCTATTGTTTAGGTTCAAATTTTTATTAGAGTCTGCATTTTATGATTGTAGTCCAGTGTGAAGATGTCGATGGATAAAAATTGGATGTTCCTTAAGGATAGACGGTTAGAAGAATGGAAAAATGGAATGAATGCATTTCTAGATATGGCTTTTTCAAGAGTACCTACAAAAACAACGATTTGGTGTCCATGTAGGGAGTGTGTTAATGTGATTCATAAGACACGTGACGAGGTAACACTGGATCTGTGTAAGTATGGAATGGATCAAACCTACAAGGCATGACCTTTCATGGAGAAGAATGGCCCAAGAAGTCGTCTAATGATATTAGTAAGGGTACGGATGATGAACCATATCAGGGAAGATTTGATGATGCTTGTGCATATGAGCTCAATAGTGAATTTAAGGTAAAAGACCCATAAGGTTGTTTAATGGTTTGATGAATTGATTTATTAGGATTTGATATCATATATTTACTTATTTTGATGAAAGAATCCACTAATGTGTATGATATAAAATGTATCTCAGAGAATTAGTTCGAGAAAATATGAGAATCGGAAAAAGCTTGTCAACCAACATCACATGGGTAGTAAATCATTGTCACAAATCAGTTTTGAAAATGTAAGAATTAAATGCTTTGTATTTATATTGTCATTACATGTATTATAATTGTAGTTAATAATGCTATTACTATTATGTCTGTTTTGTTTCATAGAGGGATCCCGTAACACAGTAGGAGCCTAGTGATTTTGTGTTGTGGGCATTGTCATATTGCCCAAACGGCTAATTGACTGGCAACGATAAAAAACACGTCTATACAAGTACATCACTTATATTTTTTCCCACTCTGTGTATTTAGTGCTAAAGTAGGAAAGCTATTTGTGTTTCACTTCTCCTTAAACATGTTCTTATATTTTGTTTCTCATAGAAGATGAAGCTAAACAGAGAATTGCCGAGATTGAAGTTGAAGAATATAGAACTTTATCTAAGGATGAGCGAGATGATATATTCCAATCATTCGCAAATCAAAAGCCAGGATATATTCGTGGACGAGGATATATGGAAAAGCCTATTACTTGTACAGAGCGCGTACATGATGAGCTCAATAGTGAGATTCAAGAGTTGAAGAGACAACTTGATCTTGAAAGGGGTGAGAGGGAAGCAAAACATGTTGAGTGAGATGCAGTAATTGCAGTAGCACTGGAAACAGAATGTTCTAAAAGAGATGAAGAATTAGAGTCCATTAAGCAAACTATGAGAGAAGAGTTTATGACAATGCATGCCAATCACTCTAAGGTATTCCAAACTTGTTACTTTAATGTGTATTGGTTATGTTTTATTTGATTATTTGGATGTTGTTGGTTGTGTTGATAATAGGTATGGCTTTAGAATTTGTTGTATGAGATTTGGTGTTGAGATGTTGGTTGTTGGTTGTGTTTAGTTTCAGCTCATGGATTCAGAACAGTAGCAAATGCACACTGGCCCTTCATGATGCATTCAAGTCACACAAGCAACTTTAATCACTGGTTTGCAGCTGGATTCATATATATTTAGATTTGATTTGCAATTAGTCATTAGATTTGGCACACAGATTCACAGAGTTGAGGTCAATTCATTAAATGCTATGTCGCAAAAGTAGGTCATGGAAGGAAAATTAACTCATGGATAGAAAAGATAATTCAACAATTCCATAATCTCCAAAGATTTCAAATTTTCAACAGGAACACTGTAGACATGAACATTATTTCAGACTACACAATCGCCAAATGAACCATTCAGGATTTCCCAAAAAAAAAAAAAAGAAAAAAAAAAGAGTATGAATAGAAAATGAAAGGTCAAATGAGTCTATTTTGAAACTATTTTATTTTAATCAACCAATGAACCAATGTCTTTGAAATACAAATACTAGCTCATCAAAATAATCATTATGACTCTCTCTCCCTCTAGAAATATATATATATATATATATTAGGGAAACAAAACCAAGAAAATGAAAAAAAAAAAATTTCCTAGTTTACATGATTGTCAATTGATTCAAACCCTTGAAAAAACCTACTTATACTTCTTACTGATTCAAACCCTTGAAGAAAACCTCTTAGTAAGAAATCATTTAAGTTCATAAAAAAAGCATTTCTGATATAAACCACAACCTACATACATGGAGAAAATATAATAGAAAAACCCTAATTACCCAACCCCCAATAACCTAGAAAATAAAAGCCCTAACAAAAAATTGAAATCTATATCATCCACATTATCAAACTAGACAATAGAAAGAAAAAATCAAAATAAAATACAAAACTTACCTGATGAAAAAATTTGCAACAAAGATGATGTTGTGAGATGGATCTTTGGAGAGAAAGAGAGGGAGATGGGAGAGAGAAATTGATGGTCCGTGTGATGAAAAACTCGGACCAGGAGCTCGCTTCTCAGGTTGTGATCGTCGAAGGGTCCAGCAAAGTTCAGAAATAGAGTAGCTAGGATTCAGAGAGAGGGATAGAGGGAGAACGATGAGGGAAGAGATGGAAAAAACCAGAACGCGAGATAAGGTAGGGAGTGAGAGATGGAGCACGATGAGGGAGAGGGCGGGAGATCGGGAGTTGCAATCGTGGGTTCTCTGAACTCTTCCCTGCTAATTTCTCGCCAAAAATAAAAGGATTACGGTCCTTCATTAAGCTGTCATTTTTATACATATAAAAATGATATTTTTAATAAACCATCATCTTTAACCATTCATTTTAATCCATTTAATGATAGTTTTAATCCAACCGCCATTATTTTTTTGAACATATGACAGCTTTAAAAAACTGTCATAATCTTTAAAAATCAAGTGTCATTAATACCTATTTTCCTTGTAGTGTAAATTTGGATTGTTTTTTACTAGGCCTATTTATTGTTTAAATTCTTTTTGATTATGGGATATGTTTAAAGATGTGTTAGGGATGTAGAAAATTATTGTACTATAGTTGAATTTGATAGTTATTACTCTTTATTAATTAACTTTGAGTATCTAAGACATCGTGCATTTCTTAAAAAACTTATGCTACAATCAAAACTTTTATGTTATAAAATGCTTTTGGCTTAGGAATGATGTTTGGGATATTGTGATGAAAAAGTTTCTTATTTTAGTAATGATTTGATGTGAGTTTGTAGTAATTTATTTAATTTTTAAATACAACTAATTGGCTTTTATTATTTTTGTAGGATGGCAATTGACGATCAACTAGGTGGTTCGTGATCGATAAATGACATCTTGCAACGATATTTCTCTTTTAAGACAAATGATGTGAGATTTAGCTTTTAAATATTTTATATCGAGAAATAGATATTGTGAAACAGGAAAAGAGAAAAAATAAAGTAGATTGTAATTATTTTTATAAAAAGGTCAATGCATCTTATTGCCATGAAAAAGTTGTAGCAATAACATATTTATAGGTATTACTCCAACTTAAATACAACGACAATTGTCATTGTAAGAGATTTTCTCCCATTATAATGCAACGATAGTTGTTGTTGTAATACATTTTCTCCTATTTTAATGCAACGATATTTGTTGTTGCAAGAATTTTTCTCTTACTTTATTGCCATGACAATTGCCGTAGCAAAAACTTTACTCCCATTTTAGTGCAATGATTTTACCTATTGCAATAATTTATCACAACAACCAACTCGTTGCAATAATGTATGAAAAATTAATAAAAAAAAATAAAATATGCCACGAAACTATTGTTGCAATATAATACTAATTGCAACGACTTTTACATTTATTGCAATGAAATATTCGATGCATTATCAAAGAAGTTATTTTGTTGTTGTATTAACTTATTGCCTCAAATGTTTTTGCAACACCTTGCAACGACTACCGCGTCGTTGCAATAAATATCTATTGCAATGATTTTGGATTTATTGCAACGATATTTTTCGTTGCAACAAAGGTGTTTTGTTGTAATAGAACAGGTGGGCTAACGATAAGCTAGGTGAGGACCTTCTTACCTGATCAAAATTCTATATTTATATATGGAAATGATCCTGTCAGCATATGCTTACTTTAGCTAAAGTAAGCATAAAGCTAATAGATGATTGTGGGATGCATATTTTGAAAAACTAACCGTTGGATTAAATACTATACTTATATATGTCATGCATGCCAAAAATCATAATGATCCAATGATCAATTTCTCAATGCCACTAAGAAAAATTGTCACAGTTACCTTTGTTTAAAATTGGCTGGGATTGTTGAAGTTTGATTTAAAATATATTTATTTTTATTTATTTTAGGAGAAAATACACTTTGCACCCCTGTACTAAAGGCCAAAAACACTTTGCACCCATGTACTAAAAAATTGAACAATTGACCCCCTGTATTTTCAAAATTTGGCAGATTGGTCCCTTCTGTTAGTTGGCCGTCTATTTTTTTGACGGAACAATTGTCATATGACCATATTTTGCATGTAAATGATAGAAATGCCATTGTTTAGACTACCTGACTTCATGACCTTGTCTCTTCCTAAACTTTCCATGACCCTGTCTCTTCCTAAACTCATAACCAAGTAAAAGTCAAAATATGGTCTTACCTTTGGGATACATTACAAGGGATCGTGTCTGTTTGGTTGCTGCGAATATGAAATTTTAGACCAATCCAACGGTGCGATTAAGAGGAAAATCACATCTTCAACTAAAGAAAGCTCCCCATCTTTAACCCCACTTGGACTCACCAAGTGAGAAAAATTATAATTTTTCTCATTTCCATCTGTTTGGTTGCCGAGAAGCTAAGGAAAAAGAATAAAGAAATATAGAGTTCTGAACTGTATTTTCTTTTGTTGTTCTTGGTTTCTCGAATAAGGAAATAGAGCCTTTTTATGGTGCATTATGTTTGACGATATTGACCAGCGGTCTCGCAAATCGAGCTCTGATCCTGTTGAGTCTTGATCATTGGCTTCAAGCATCTTTCACAACTCTGCTGTTGTCACATGCTTTTTAAGATTATCTTTTAGCGTCCATAGTTCTTTAGATTGAACCTCCAGTTTACTCTCTAGATCAGGTGATTTTGGTTGTCTTTTCCTCTGTAACGCCATCAATTTCTTCTCTATAACTTAACAAAAATATCTTCACATGTGTCACTTTAAAGCTGATTTTGGGTGTCTCGTACTCTTCTGCCATTCTTTAACTAACCCAACACAAAAATATCAAAACCCAATACCCAAATTTTGCAATCAATTCACTTAACAAAGCAGGCTTCAACTTTAAAGCAGCTGCTTCTTCTCTCTGCGAACTATATTCTAAACCTCATGTATATACATACACTATTATATACACGTGAATGAAGAAGCATGAAACGGAAACTAATTGCTTTTTCTTTAGCATCATCACATGCATCACTCGAATCTCAACAGCCTCAAAAGGGAGCAAGCAGTAATGTTCAAAAATTGGATCTGGAATTGAACCGAAGAATAATAATAATAATAATAATAATTTCCATTAACGACCACCATTAACGAACTTTGCGTCGCTAAATTGAGCAATTTTTTGAGCAAAGTTTGGATCTTTACTAAAATTTTTGAAGAAAAATGAGGGCATTAAGTTGCAGTGATGGTTTAGAAGAAAGAATGTATAAGCAAGGGCCGTAATGCTTCTGGGAATACAGAATGAAGCCATGCTTGAACTGGGTATGGGTATGACTTGATCTAGGTTTGATTCTATGGTGTTTGAGGGTTTTAAAGGGTTAGTGTATGTTAGCCCTAAGGAAAATTGCATTGACCATATTTTGATGATCAACAAAAATTACTTTAATCACTAAAAATGGTAAAGTGTTTTTGTCTCCATAGTATCAAAAAGCCATATCTTGTTGGAGCTCATCAACTCACTCAAAGCTTCCAAAGTGTGCAAATATGCAAGACATTGAATCATGAAGCTTGAGGAGGACATCTTGAAGTCAATTATTGAAGACCTTTAGATAACAAGATGTTTAGGAACCTCATTGTAAGGCTACTCATTTGATTGGACTTGTATAGCTCAACCAAAAAGTTTTCTCATGTTGCATTAGCATTCATTGACCTTAAAAAACTTGCAAAAATGCCT
Source organism: Hamamelis virginiana (assembly GCA_017140935.1). Classification (NCBI taxonomy): domain Eukaryota; kingdom Viridiplantae; phylum Streptophyta; class Magnoliopsida; order Saxifragales; family Hamamelidaceae; genus Hamamelis; species Hamamelis virginiana. The sequence goes on from JAESVK010000960.1 coordinate 19,114, forward strand.
TTGAAAACTTTAGTGACCTATATTGGATGTGCTAAGTTGAAATAGACTTAGAAATTTCAAGTTTTTAGCTCAAATGTATGCTTAGTCGACTAAGCAACCTAGTCTAGTCGACTAAACATGGTCCAGTAGCTAAAACTTTAGAAATTTTAAGTCTAGTCGACTAAACATGCTGATTAGTCGACTAAAGTGTCTCTTAGTCGACTAACATCCTTTGCCTAGTTGACTAAAGAGAGCCCAGTAGTCATAGTTGGAAATGCAGAAGAGCTAGTCGACTAAACACCTTAGCCTAGTTGACTAACCGTGTCCGAGAACTTTTTCAAACATTTTTTAAACTGTCTAGCCGACTAACCAAACCCTCCTAGTCGACTAACCGTGCTCGAGATTTTTTGAAAACATATTTTAAATTGTCTAGTCGACTAACCAAATATGCCTAGTCGACTAACCGAGCCCGGGAACAAAAATAATTTGATTTTTAAACTGTTTAGTCGACTAACACCATTGTCCTAGTCGACTAACCGACCTGCAACTTAAAAACGACTATTTCTATTTTGAGAAATCCGGGCATTAAATGAGCCCTGCTCTTCTTCTCTCATCCAATGACATTGAAGCTCATGTCAAACGGCCATATCTGACCTTGAGGGTTATTTAAGAGGTTAGTTCCTCATTTATTAACAACACTCCAACTCTAGTTATTATCACTCACTCATCGCATTCATTGTTCAAGCTTTTCTCTACAAAACTCTTGAGCTATATTAGTCAATCCTTTGAGAAGCTGTTAGTTGTGCTCTATACTTGTATAAATCAGCTTATTAGAAGCACTTGTTGTACACACCTACTCTTGTATTCTTGTATTGATTCAAGTGCTCTTTGTGAGACTTGAAGGGGTGTTCTTTGTGAGCACATTTTGGGGGTTCTTTGTGAGCCATTTGTGAAGTACTTTGTGAGCTTAGGTGAGGGTCTTCCACCTGAGATAAAGAAGATCGTGTAAAAGTTTCTCCACCTTAAAGGAGCTAATCCTTAGTGGATTGTTGGGAATCATTAGGCTGAGGCATAAGGCGAGGAGTAGGCGGAGTCCGAACCTCGTTAAATCTTTGTGTTTGATTTCTCTTCCCTTCTCTATTTCAATTACTTACTTTAATATTGATTGCTTCTGCTACTTGAAATTGAACTCTAATCTTAGTTGGTAATTTATTGCAAAAGTTTGCCAAAAACCCTATTCACCCCCTTTAGGGTTATACATTTGGGACAACAATTGGTATCAGAGCTAGTGCTCAATATTTGATTGTTATCTTGAGTGAAAGATCATGGCAAACTTAAGGGAATCGAGCTTTCTACAAGGCCATTCCGTTGACCGACCTCCTTTTTTCAATGGTGAAAATTATAAGAGTTGGAAAAATAGAATGCAAATATGGATTGAATTATATGACATGGGTGTTTTGAGAGTTATTTTGAAGGTAAACAAGGTCATCTACAAGATCGGAGAAAATGTAACTCAAATACCCAAGGACTTAGAGGAATTGACCGAAAATGAGATGAGACAAATTCAAGTCAATTCAAAGGCAAAGAATGTGCTCTATTGTGCTGTGAGTGATGCCAAATACAACCGAATCTCGGGATGTGACACCGCTCAAGAGATGTGGAAGAAATTAGAGGTAACATATGAAGTCACAAAATAGGTAAAACATTCTAAGCTCATTATGGTTATGAGAGATTATGAATTGTTTAAAATGGAAGCAAATGAGAGTGTTAGTTATATGTTTACTCGCTTTACTCACATTATTAATGAAATGAAAGCTCTTGGTAGAACTATCACAAATTGGGATGTCATCTCAAAAATTCTTGTAGTTCTTCCGAAGTCATGGGAATCAAAAGTAACGGCTATTCAAGAATCCAAAGATTTGGATACACTTGACATAGACGATCTTTTGGCTCTCTATTGACTCATGAGACTACCTTGAAGAGACAAGAGGATGACAAACCAAAGAAGAACCTTGCTCTCAAATCCACCTCTCATGATGATAGTGATGATGAACTCAATGAGAATGATGATCAAGACATGGCACTCATAACAAGAAAATTCCAAAAATTCTTGAGAAGAAGATGAGCTCTTGGGAAGCCCAATCAAGGAGGAAGTTCTAGCTTCAAATGAAAATTGCTACCATTGTAAGAAGCCGGGACATAGAATTGCTCAATGCCCCGTCAAAAAGGAAGAAGAAAGAAAGAACTTTCGAAGAAATGATAGAAGAGGAAAAGCCATGAATGCCACTTGGGATGAAGTCATTGATGAAATTGAGAGTGATGAGGACAACCATGAAGAAACAGCAAATTTTTGTCTCATGGCAAATGAAGATGATGAGGTACCCTCTAGCTCAAACTCAAATATTCATGATGATGATGATTTAACTATTGACGAACTCTATCTTATGTGTGAGGACTTATGTAACAAAAATACATCTTTAAACAAAACTAATAGTGATCTAATGAAATACCTCACCACAATCACAAGTGAAAAAGTAGCCTTACATGATGAAAATTTGAAAATTGTTAATGAGATTGAAAAATTGAAACGTGATAATTTGAGACTTGCCAAGAAGAATGGAGAATTGAAATGTGATATCGAAAATTATAGAGAAATACCATCTTCATCAAGTTACTCAAATGATTATGAAACTTTATTAGATGAAAATGAAGCTTTACTACTTGAAATTATGAGACTTAGAAACGTTCCCTCCTCTTCAAATTCTTCAAATGATTTTGAGTCTTTAAAAAATGAAAATGAAATTTTGAAAAAGAAAATTGAGGATTTAAATAAAATTATTTTCAAATTTACTAGTGGAGAGGAAAATTTCAAGAAATTACTTGGTGTTCAAAAAGTGGGTTTCAACAAAGAAGGATTGGGATTTGAATCAACTTCTAATACTAAAAATTCTTCATCATATCTTGATTTTTTTGTTAGAACTTCAATTCAAAAGGATTCAAATGATTCTCAATCTCACAATTCATCAAACAAACATGCAAATGCTACTTATTTATATTGTGAAAGGAAAGGTCATGTTAGATACTCATGTCCATTTAGAGGCAAAAGAGGCATTGGGAAAATGGTTACGTGGATTCCAAAAGAAACTACAAAATCTAACAATATAGGACCCAAGAAGGCATGGGTACCAAAGAAAATTACTTGATTTTGTTTTGTAGGTATGCATGAACTCAATCCAAGACAAAGGGAATGGTACTTGGGTAGTGGATGTTCAAGGCACATGACCGGTAACAAAGAAAAGTTCATTACTCTCAACTACATTGATGGTGGCTATGTGATATTTGGAGATGATGCCAAGGGTAAAATCATAGGTAAAGGTAAAATTGGCAACTCTTCTATCACTATTGATAATGTCTTGCTTGTTAGTGGTTTAAAACATAACTTGCTTAGCATTAGTCAATTATGTGATAATGGATATTGTGTTAATTTTACCTCATCTTCTTGTAATGTAATTGATGAAAATCAAAATCATGTTTTTATTGCAAAACGTTTTAAAAATGTATACACAATTTATTTTAATGAATTAACACTTCAAGATGTAACATGTTTTTCCGCTTTGCAAGAATCTAGTTGGTTATGGTATATTAAACTTGGGCATGCTAGCATGGATTTATTACATAATCTTTCTAAAAAGGATTTGGTTAGTGGTTTGCCCAAAGCAAATTTTATAAAAGACAAAGTTTGTGATGCTTGCCAACTAGGAAAACAAACTAGAACAAGTTTCAAAACCAAGGGTTTCATCTCTACATCTAAACCTTTGGAATTGTTACGTCTTGATTTGTTTGGCCCTAATGATGTAGAAAGTCTTGGTGGTAAACTCTATGCCTTTGTCATAGTTAATGATTTTTCAAGATACACATGGGTTTTATTTCTTGCTCATAAAAGTGAAGCTAGTGGCTTATTTATAAAACTTTGTAAAAAGCTTGAAAATATTCAAGGCCACTCAATTACTCATGTGAGAAGTGATAGAGGTAAAGAATTTAAAAACCAAGACATCGAAAATTTTTGTGACGAAAAAGGTTACTCACATAATTTTTCGGCTCCCAAAACTCCTCAACAAAATGGGGTAGTTGAAAGGAAGAATCGTTCATTGAAAGAGATGGCTAGAACAATGTTAAATGAACACAATCTTCCTAAATCATTTTGGGCGGAAGCGGTTAATACCGCATGTTATGTGGGAAATAGAGTGGTTATAAAACCTCATTTGTCCAAAACTCCATATGAGCTTTGGAAGGGTCGAAAACCAAACATTGGATATTTCAAAGTTTTTGGTTGTAAATGCTTCATCTTAAATGACAGAGAACATTTGTCTAAATTTGATGCTAAATCCGATGAAGGTGTATTTATTGGTTACTCTATGAATAGTAAAGCCTATAGAGTTTATAATAAACGCACTCAAACGGTTCAAGAATCTATTCATGTTGTTTTTGATGAAGCTAACCCCTTTACTTCAAAGCAAATTGTGCATGAAGATGATACACCTAGGATTGTTCCTCTATCCGATGAAGGAACCAATGATCCAAACTCAAATGACTCATCAAATGAAGTTCCAAAAGATACACCAAAGGAGTCCTTGCCAAAGGAAGATGAAGCTCAATAAGAAGAAACTTATGAACTTCCTAGAACTTGGAAATTTGTAAAGAATCATCCTATTGAACAAATTATAGGTAATCCTTCTCAAATGGTAAGCACTTGTTCTAATCTTAAACATGGTTGTGGCAACATTGCATTTGTTTCTCAAATTGAACCTAAACTTTTTAGTGAAGCCGAAAATGATAAAAATTGGATTATGGCCATGCAAGAAGAATTAAATTAATTTGAAAGAATTCAAGTTTGGGAACTAGTGCCGAAGCCTAATGATCATTCCATCATTGGTACTAAATGGGTTTTTAGAAACAAAAAGGATGAAGATGGAAATGTAATTAGGAATAAGGCAAGACTAGTTGCACAAGGCTATAATCAACAAGAATGTATTGATTATGATGAAACATATGCACCGGTTGCTAGACTAGAAGCTATTCGTATGCTCCTTGCTTTTGCTAGCTTTAAAGATTTCAAATTATATCAAATGGATGTGAATAGCGCATTTCTAAATGGTTATATTTCAGAGGAAGTTTATGTTAAACAACCTCCCGGTTTTGAAAATAGCACTCATCCTAATCATGTGTACTAACTTTCAAAAGTTCTTTATGGTTTAAAGCAAACACCTAGAGCATGGTATGAAAGGCTAAGTAACGTTTTGCTCTCAAATGGCTTTATAAGAGGCAAAATTGATACTACACTTTTCATAAAGCTTAAAGATAATGATATGCTTATTGTTCAAATTTATATTGATGATATTATATTTGGTGCTACTAATGATCTTCTTTGTCAAGAGTTTGCTAAAATCATGCAAGAGGAATTTGAAATGAGCATGATGGGAGAATTGACATTCATTCTTGGCCTCCAAATCAAGCAAACCAAGGAAGGCATCTTAATTAATCAAGCCAAGTATGTGAAGGACATGCTAAAGAAATTTGGCATGGAATGTGTAAACTCTAGTCCCACTCCAATGAGTCCTTCCATTAAGCTTGATCTTAATGAAAATGGTAACAAGGTTGACCAAAAATTGTATAGAGGTATGATTAGTAGTCTTCTTTACTTAACCGCTAGTAGACCGAATATTATGTTTAGCGTATGCTTATGTGTTAGATTTCAAGCTAATCCCATGGAGTCCCATTTACAAGCCGTTAAGGGGTGTTCTTTCAAATATCTTGTTGGATCTCATGATTTAGGCTTGTCATATCTTAAGCATGCTTCTTTCAATATTGTTAGCTATTCGGATGCGGATTTTGCCGGTTGTAAGACCGATAGGAAGAGCACTAGTGGCACTTGTCATTTTCTTGGCCACTCTCTTGTTTCTTGGTTTAGTAAGAAACAAAATTCGATTGCTCTATCCACCACCGAAGCGGAATATGTTGCAGCCGGAAGTTGTTATGCTCAAGTTCTATACATAAAACAACAACTTGAAGACTATAGACTCACTTTTGATCACATTCCTATTCGTTGTGATAATACTAGTGCTATCAATATCTCTAAAAATCCTTGTTTGCACTCACGCACCAAACACATTGAAATTAGGCACCATTTCATTCGTGACCATGTGCAAAGGGGAGATGTTGAACTAGAATTTGTAACCACGGACCAACAATTAGCGGACATCTTCACGAAACCTCTTCAAGAGGATCGTTTTTGCACAATTAGGCGTGATCTTGGTATGATTAGACCAATGGAATTGTAATTATGCATTTTATTTCCTATCTTGCATATATTCTCTCTTTGTTTTCATTGATGACAAATGGGGAGAAGGACTTTGATTCAGTATATTGAGTATATAGTGTACACTGTGGCTTGTTGTGCAAAATTGAGGGAGAGATTGTTAGCCCTAAGGAAAATTGCATTGACCATATTTTGATGATCAACAAACATTACTTTAATCACTAACAAATGATTAAGTGTTTTTGTCTCCATAGTATCAAAGCCATATCTTGTTGGAGCTCATCAACTCACTCGAAGCTTCCAAAGTGTGCAAATATACAAGACATTGAATCATGAAGCTTGAGGAGGACATCTTGAAGTCAATTATTGAAGACCTTTGGAGAACAAGATGTTTAGGAACCTCATTGTAAGGCTACTCATTTGATTGAACTTGTATAGCTCAATCAAAAAGTTTTCTCATGTTGCATTAGCATTCATTGACCTTAGAAAACTTGCAAAAATGCCTTTGAAAACTTTAGTGACCTATATTGGATGTGCTAAGTTGAAATAGACTCATAAATTTCAAGTTTTTAGCTCAAATGTATGCTTAGTAGACTAAGCAACCTAGTTTAGTCGACTAAACATGGTCCAGTAGCTAAAACTTTAGAAATTTTAAGTCTAGTCGACTAAACATGCTGATTAGTCGACTAAAGTGTCTCTTAGTCGACTAACATCCTTTGCATAGTCGACTAAACACCTTAGCCTAGTCAACTAACCGTGTCCGATAACTTTTTCAAACATTTTTTAAACTATCTAGTCGACTAACCAAACCCTCCTAGTCGACTAACCGTGCTCGAGATTTTTTAAAAACATATTTTAAACTGTTTAGTCGACTAACCAAATATGCCTAGTCGACTAACCGAGCCCGGGAACAAAAATACTTTGATTTCTAAACTGTCTAGTCGACTAACACCAATGTCCTAGTCGACTAACCATCCTGCAACTTAAAAACAGCTATTTCTATTTTGAGAAATCCGAGCATTAAACGAGCCATGCTCTTCTCCTCTCATCCAATGGCATTAAAGCTCATGTCAAGCGGTCATATCTGACCTTGAGGGTTATTTAAGAGGTTAGTTCCTCATTTATTAACAACACTCCAACTCTAGTTATTATCACTCACTCATAGCATTCATTGTTCAAGCTTTTCTCTACAAAACTCTTGAGCTATTTTAGTCAATCCTTTGAGAAGATGTTAGTTGTGCTCTATACTTGTATAAATTAGCTTATTTGAAGCACTTATTGCACACACCTACTCTTGTATTCTTGTATTGATTCAAGTGCTCTTTGTCAGACTTGAAGGGGTGTTCTTTGTGAACACATTTTAGGGGTTCTTTGTGAGCCATTTGTGAACACATAAATGAGCCATGCCATTTATGTGCATTTTTTGTGAACACATTTTATTGCGAAAGTTTGCCAAAAACCCTATTCACCCTCCTCTAGGGTTATACATTTGAGACAACAATGTATATTGGTAAAATCAAAATATAATTAAACACCGTAAGCCACCGTAAGCCCCTATGCCAAATTTTGAAAGTGTAGGGGGCAATTGTTCACGTTTTTAGTACAGGGGTGCAAAGTGTTTTTGGCCCTTAGTACAGGGGTGCAATGTGTATTTTTCCCTTTAATTTATTGTCTTATTTATTGGTTAGTAATTCATTCTAGCTAATTTTCCCTTAATATTCCCATAGTTTCCAAAAATTTCCTACATAAACCCATGTTTTGATAATTTCCCTCCATACACCTCCGTAACCTTAATTGGACATTTTTGCCCTCATGAATGGTCAAATTTTGTGGGAAATGTGCCAAATTTTTACATATAATTCCCAATATTATGTATAATCTTCAATTTACTGAGTAATCCCAATCCCCCAAATATTGAATAATCACCCAAATAAAACATAGGGTGACATACCCATAAGTCCCTTACATGAGCTTTTTATACCACCAAACCCAAATTCTTTTTAGCATAACAAGTATGAAAATGAATTTGAAAATCTTGTGGACCTTGTGGTATAAAATTGGACTTCACGGTATAGAGCTCCAAACTCAAGGACTTTTGGATAACTTTCTCTAAAACATAATCTCCAATCCCAAAATAATGAATAATCCTCAATTTTGACAACAATCCCCAATATTAATGCCCATTTTGTGGAACAATCCCCAACTTTGCTAACAATTCCCCTAATTGTTGTTTACTTTTTTTACATCAAATCATAACCTTACATGTCCCATGAAATCCAAAATAGATATTGAATACCCTAAATCATACATAATCCCCAAATTAACACAAAATCCCGGCCCCAATACGGAATTTTTGTTCATAATCCCCAAAAAATATGTATAATCTCCAATTTCCATTTTTTTTAAAGATTTATATTGTGATATAATCATGGCATAATTAATGTTATTTGACATTACTAAAATTGGGAATTATATTCTAAATAGGGGATTATAGCAATTTGGGGGATTGGGGATTATTCACAAAATTGGGATTTCAATATAAAGGTAGGGATTATGGTATGTGAAAGGCATTTTGGTCGAAAAAAATACTTTGGTAAATTCTAAAAACATGGGTTCATGTAGGGAATTTTTGCAAAATGTGAGAATATTGAGGGAAAATCCCCTATATATAAAAATGTGAATTTTGGAAAAAAAAAATTTGATTGACTAAAATATCCCAATATAATATAATTATAAAAGTACACAAATAAGTATGGTCTATTAATCAAAATAATAAGCTTCCTAATTGAATCAAAAGTATAATATTAATTTATTTTAAGTTCAACTCAATTTCTTAAATGAGATGAAGAGGAGTAGCCTGAGGCGAGTTCCAAGGAAAGAAGCCAAGAAAGAGGAGAGAATGAAGAGGAGTCCATCAAATAATTTGTGTTTCACACCATGTAGAGATGTCAAAATTAATGAGATGTTCTATATATTGAAAGAAATGGTTACTGTTGGCCATCCATTCTAAAAGAGTAAAAGATTGCATTACGTGTGCAAGGGCATAATAGACATTGTCAAAAATAGTCTTTTTCAAAATGCACTCTAACATCATTACATCATACCGTTAAGCCATGGCATTTTTGAGGATGGACTATGAATTTGATTGGGTAGATACATCTACCCAAACTAATAAGCGAGGTTACTATTTACTGTTATTGGTCTATATTTGGAAGAAAAATGTCGATTTGTTATTGGTCAAAATTTGACACTTTATCACAATTGAATGACGACATGACAACTCACTCATGTATAGATTGGCAAATTTGTTACTGTATATCAATACGTACTGTTACTCATATAATCAACAACTAATATGACATGTACATCAGTTATCTCACATATTGCGTTAATTTGGCAATGCCACGTGCATGCATTATGTTGTTGTTTAATTAGTTATGTTATAAACATTTTGACTATATTTGTCAAGCTAGTTTTGATTGGTGATAAGAACTAAGGATGCTGTCAAACCACTTGTTTAGTTGTTTTATGTGGAGTCGGAAAAGTATGAGTTTGTCACCACCCAAATTTTAACATTAAGACACCCGAATTATAGCACTGCCAAGTAATAATAATTAAACATTCAGACCCGATATATGATGCAACAACTGTACGTACCTCTATTTTTGACAAAAAAGTTGTCAGACATCCTCTGATTTTACGTACAGACCTAAAAAAAATCATTTTAAATCCTCTATAAAACCCAACTTCATTCGGGATTGATGAATTAAGTTACAAGGAGAGAAAGAAATAAGAAAGATTAATGTTATAAAGGATTTTCACTTTTTTCATTTTCACCAGACAGAAATTTTCTTTTTCTGAGAGAGAGAAAGAGAGATGGCTGGAAGAAGTTTTGTTTCTCAAGGTCCAGGGAAAATCTATGATGGTGGTGTCACTGCCTTTGTGTTGATGGCTTGCATGGTTGCAGCCATGGGTGGTCTCATCTTTGGCTATGACATTGGAATCTCAGGTAATTGTGATAACACACACACACACTCTCTCTCTCTCTCTCTCATTCTAAGAGCATCGATCTCCACATCATTCATGCGCACCCCAAATGTTATCGATGACAAATTTTGGCAACTATGTGCTTCAATACATTAATGCTATATTTTGGCATTTTTGAACTTTTTTAAAGAGAAAGTATGATATGGATGCCATTTAAGGTGCCAGATTCAAAATTTAGCACCCTAAATGACACCCAATTAGAGCAAGCTATTAGGGTGCCAATGCTAAATTTTAGCAATGGCAGTACATTCATATAGTATCCAAATGGAGATGCTCTAATTAATATTATCTGGCATTGTTTGAACATATATTCAAATGGGGTGGATAGAAATAGAAGCATGCGAGACTATAATTACTTACAAGAATATTGATCATATATCTTGATCAAACTAATATATTTTGGATTTTTGTATACAAGAAAATTGAATTGATTGGAATATTAATTAATCTTGAATTAAATGTCTTTTTTTTTTCTTTTTTTTTTTCTTTTTTTGGCAGGAGGGGTTACTTCCATGGAACAGTTCTTGGTGAAGTTCTTTCCCTCTGTTTACGAGAAAATGAAGGATGACACGGGTGATACAAATCAGTACTGCAAATTTAATAGCCAGCTACTAACATTGTTCACCTCATCCCTCTATCTCGCAGCGCTTGTAGCTTCCTTCTTTGCTTCTGCAACAACAAGGGTTTATGGTCGAAAAACCTCGATGTTCACCGGTGGTGTAGTTTTTTTCGTTGGCTCTATCCTCAATGGTGTTGCCGTTAACGTTGGAATGCTTATAATTGGTCGTTTATTGCTCGGTGTTGGCATTGGATACGCTAATCAGGTAAAATTATATTAATTAATTCCTTTCTCTCTTCTCTCCAATGGGCTTAAAACCCAGTGGTACGAATATATCCTCGCCTTTAGGAGAGATATCTCAAGTTCACACATATGAAGGTGCATCAATACTCATTTGCTATCATTGGGAATTTGGGAACATTGGTAACTACTAACGTTTAACAAAAAAACCCTCTTCTTGTCTCTCTCCCTCTCTCCCTCTCTCCCTCCTCCCTATCTCCAAAAGATGCAATCATGATGGCAAAGAGAACCCCACTATTTATATGATTTTAGTAACTTCTTGTTACATTTTCTTTGAGTACGTGATTTTTGTAATGATATATGCCATCAAACTTTATGTGGTTCTATGAAATAAAAGAAAAATAGAGAGCACTTAAATACTTACTTACTTTTTAGGGCATTTTACAGCAATGAACTTAAGTTATTCAAATATTATGTAAACGAATCCGTTTCATTTCTAAAAACTCGCTTTTATAGTGGCTAGCTCTCTCTCTCTCTCTCTCTCTCTCTCTCTCTCTCACTTGAATATTCTTCTGTTTGATTTCCATGGCAGTCTGTTCCTGTTTATCTATCAGAAATGGCACCAGCAAAGATAAGAGGAGCACTCAACATTGGTTTCCAAATGGCCATTACAATTGGGATTCTTACTGCAAATCTTGTGAACTTTGGCACCAGTCAGATCGAGGGTGCATATGGGTGGAGACTTTCCTTAGGTCTTGCAGCTGTCCCTGCATTAATGATGACTATTGGCTCTGTCTTCTTACCAGACACTCCCAATTCTCTCATTGAGAGAGGCCACACTGAGAAGGCAAAGAAAACACTACAGAAAGTTCGTGGCACCAACAATGTTGATGAAGAGTTACAAGATCTTATTGATGCAAGTGATGCTGCAAAGCAAGTGGATCACCCTTGGAAGAACATTTTGCAACCTAAATATAGGCCTCAACTTATCATTGCTTTTCTAATTCCTTTCTTCCAGCAGCTCACTGGCATTAATGTGATCATGTTTTATGCCCCTGTTCTCTTTTTAACCTTGGGCTTTGGTGCTGATGCATCGCTCATGTCTGCTGTTATAACTGGCCTTGTTAATGTCGTTGCTACATCGGTGTCCATCTTCACGGTTGACAGGTTTGGGAGAAGGGTTTTGTTCCTTGAAGGTGGTATTCAGATGGTTATTGCCCAGGTAAATTCAAGATTTTTTTACTAACAATATTTCCGGAGACAATAAGATTACTGATGAACATCAGGTGCTCTCAGTGCATCTTGCATTAGGTTATCTCATTTAGAAGCTAGCTATTGCATAATATATTTTGAAAAACCGATCGTTGGATTAATGCCTCTCTTATGAATGTCACGCCTGCCAAAAATGATAGTGATCTAACGGTTGGTTTCTGAAAAATCCCGATAGGAAAAAATGGTAACATTTTGAAGAACAAAAATATCATAGTTTTTCACAGTAACATTTTTCAAAAACCGACCATTGGATCAGTGTCATTTCTAGCAGGAAAGACACTAATCATAAGGGTATTTAATCCAGTTTCAAAATATGTTACGCAACTAGTTCTAAATGAGGTTACCCGGTGCTAGCACTCCTGTGGTAACAAGTACCTTTCTCAAGAAACATATCGCTCTTAAAACCACAATCACACAAATCTAGATATCTATCTGAACTCAAAAAGGATCCACTCTTAGATATCAATCTAGGCCCAAATCTCAACAGGAACAGACGATGGTAACGGGGCAGCTACATGAACTCTCTTTCCACTTGCACTTAATATTGTTGCATGTACTAACATTACATACATGTTTCGTTCAATGTTGTAGGCTCTTGTAGGAATCATCCTGGGCTTGACTTTTGGTGTAACTGGTGAAGGATCCATATCAAAAGGCAGTGCCAATTTTGTATTGTTCTTAATTTGCGTATACGTTGCAGCATTTGCATGGTCTTGGGGACCATTGGGATGGTTGGTACCCAGTGAAATCTTCCCATTAGAGATCCGATCAGCAGGGCAAGCCATTAACGTCTCTGTGAACATGTTCTTCACCTTTGTCATCGGACAAGTCTTCCTTACCATGCTTTGCCACTTGAAATTTGGTCTCTTCTTCTTCTTCGCCGGATTTGTAGTCGTGATGACAATTTTCGTGTACTTCTTCATTCCAGAGACAAAGAATATTCCGATTGAAGAGATGAGTAGGGTGTGGAAGGCACATTGGTTCTGGGGAAAGTATATTCCAGATGATCACCATAGCAACATGCAGCTATCAGACAAGGGCAAGAAGGTGATTGTCTAGATAAAGAAAGCAACTGCAAAGAGAAGAAAAGTTTGGAGAGTTGGGAAGGAAGATTTTGTATTTGTACTCTCTGTTCCTTTACTTTGTAATCCTCGGCATTGAAATAACATAAATCCTGATATTGCGAGCAAAATATCCCCAATGAATTAACTGGAATTACCATATATATGGTTCCCCACAATCGTGCAGTACTAATCGGACTAAAAATGATTTTGGTGTGCCGATTATATATAACATTCTAGACACATAATACTCATTATGTATCTGTCACGTGATAGTGTTGTTTATTTGGAACGTTATATATAATTGGCACACCAAGAACTAGTAATCCTCGAGGATGTTACAAAAATAATACGAAAATAATAATAATTAAAAGCACATGTCATTCATCGAATCCACGAAGAATAACAATACACGAAGAATAACAATATTATTAATGTAGAATATTGAATTCAAAAAACTCTCAAAAGGCAGCTTTTCAAAAGTCTAACTCAACCAAAAACTTAAACATAATGTCATCGGGTAAATTCTTACACAGTTCAGCATTCTTTTTCTTTTTTCTCTTTTTCCTGATTCGAAACCACTAAAATAAGCCACCCGGAGAGGGACTCGAGTCCCGGTTCAACCGGCCAGGCCGGTGCGGGTTTTAAAACATTGCAAAAATAAGCCAAAACAAAAATTATCAAAAATAGAAAATAAAGTTTCTAATAATTGATATTTGACCATTAAAAGGGTCTTTTTTGTCAAGAGTGTAAAGTTCAAAAGAGAGCTTTTTAAATTGGGGTGGCTTTCGAAAATTCATGACAAAAGTTATGGTTATTTGAAAGTAGGAAGGTCATTTCGCCTTTCTTGGATCCTACAAGTCCAAGAACTCATCCATTGATTGTTATACATCAGTCCCCCTGCTTGAAACAAACTCATCCTTCAGTGAACTAAAAGTAAAAAATGAGAGTACAAAGCATGAATGATATTCGAACAAGTCTGAACAATATAAGTTTTTTTAAATTGCCATATCTACTAGCAAATCCACCACACATAAGCATTGCCATTTTTCAGTAGAAATCATCTAAGAAAAGACTAATTTTCTTTAATTGGCTTGAGCTAGATGTCGTATGTGCCTATAGGAAACCTTTTCTTCCAAAAATGAACCATTACCATATCACTCTCGTTAAAGACCTTCAATCAAGGATGCTTAATTATTTGCAGCAAACCTTATACTTACAAGCTGGCTCCTCCATCTTCTGTTTAGTTTTGGCATGAACAGCAACCATTTGCTTAAGTAAATGTTAGAAATGACAGTCCTTCCAAGGAGCTTTGGCAGTGTTACCTGCTGGTACAATACCAAGCAAAAGTAAACAATTTCCGAAAAAAGATTCTAGCATCAAGTCATGAACCTCATAATATCACTAGGTTCATAGGTAACTAAGTTAAGGAATCTCCTACCCTTGAGGTTTTGTTGAACCCAAAACGAAAAGGAGGAATACTTAGAAGATCACAATAACATTGATCCTAGGTTTCTTCACTCATATGACCTTTTATGGTATTGTTGAGGAACAAGAGATTGTGGGATCTCACTAAACTAGCCAAACTCCATTGGCAGCAAAGTCACAACCAATAGGCCAAGAGGGAGAAGCTCTCTTTATATAGAGTTCTCAAACCCTAAAAATAAAACTAGGAATGAGGAATGACTAGGGTTTCTAGTGTTTCATTCGAATAATTCCAATTATAAGTTGCTCAAATCAAATACTAACTTATATTCTCAAAACCACCACTCATCAACTAATACCAACTCCACTAATTAAGGCACTAAGTGGTATTAGTTTCACTCTAAATACTAGAAATTATACAATGGCCCTAAACTTGCTAAATCGTTGAAACGATGCTTGCAGCCTTGCATCAACTAATGTCCATGAGTGACTTAGGATTAATATCCAATCACTATCAAACCATATGTCACTTACATCTTAGGTTCTTTGATGCCTAGTTAAGGATCTATTATCTACTACACATATTATACATTTTATCGTAGAGACATATAAAATTCTTAGTGATTAAATAACAACTAGCTCAATGAGGCATTTATTCTCTTAATGAGACGATAGATTCCATTTTGCGAATAAGATGTTCCATAACTCCTCCACTTAACTACCCAATATACAAAGCATAGAGGCTTAATAAGACCCCACCCGTTGGTAAGTCAAAGTAGCAAGCATAGAGGATTATAGTCCCCTACTCTCTCAAAATTAAGAGTACATTACTTTAGCGATTAAAGCCAATTGTTGAAATGTTTAGATTGTTAATTGAATTCTCTTCAGAAAGGGAGTAGAATTCAGAAAGAATAAACCCATAGAGTGAATGAGGTAGAAGACTTAAAGCTGGTAATGATATATAGAACTACTACTTCTTGCAAATCGCAAATCGCAAATCGAGACTCGCATTCATTTGCATTTCCAGCATTCATCCAAAGGAGGACAATAAATAAGTTTCTAAAACAACACAGAAGCAGCACAAAATAGTTCAAGCTTACATTACTAAATGCAGTTTATCCAAAGCAAATTAAGAATAAATTACGAGTGTGTGGATTCCCCAAAGCAGACTAGAAATGAAAATACCCACCATAAATATAGTTTAATGAATAATGTGAATGATTTAATCCTTTCTTAGAGTCCTAAAAAGGTTCCTATATATATACAAGGTGAACAGATCACTGCAACTGATGTATTAAAATCAGAAATAGGCATGAAAACTGAGAATAGCCCCAATAGATGTTAAGTTAGCAGAGCAGAGCCAACCCAAATACTTGACTCTGTACAGCAGGAAAAAGTGAGAGAAGGGCAAAAGGATCTAAAAATATATACAGGGTGACCTTCAGGCTGTGATTTAAGTCGGAAGGGGTAAAAAAAAATAAAAAAGAAACAGAAAAGGGAAGACAGAAGTCATTCAATAGTGATTGCAATGACACTAGGGAGAAACATCCAATTGTGGAATACATCTAGGGAGATATATGGCCGGTTTGGCCACGTTCTAAAAAAAAAATAACAGTTTTCTGTTCTTAGGAGTTAATCCTTCATGAAAAGATTAATTGTATTCTTCAGACTTCCCCACCTAAAGTTTGATAAGTCTATGATTGCTCAAGACTCATGAGTACCCATCATCTTCAGTAGTTATAGAGCCATCACGTTTTTTCTCAACATTCCCTCGTGTGTATTAAACATTTTAAGGTAAAACTGGAAGCTCAGAATCCTTATACCTAGAAATCATAACTGAAACACCATTTCCATATTGCAATAACGAGCTTACTTTTGAGCAATGTTTGGTCTGACTTTATACAAAATTTGAGCTTGCTAATTGTAAAAATGATTAAACATGAGAATGCAATTAAAATGAACAAATACACATACAAAGCTCGCGTATCTGTGTTTTAGGAATGCTTTGAATAAGATGAAGTCCGTAGATTAGTTCCTGACATGGAATAAAATATCTCCAATATCCTCGATATATATCTCCGATATATCCTTATATCTTAGTTTATCAATATAATATTAGACTTACATATCTTTACCGATATTTACCAATATTATATCCTATCATATCTTTAAATCAATATTGATATTTTCGATACGATCAATATCGGTCGATATATCTATGTTTTGGGACCAATGATATCTCCGTCGATACTGATATTTAATTCCTTGGTTCTTGAGCCAGCACAAACAACAAATCAGACAAACTTACTGATGTTTATGGTTACAACTTACAATCTCTTCCATAATATTAGTTTGTAATTTCAGAATGACAATAAGAAAGAGCAGATGAAAAACTACTGACAGCATATATTTTTTAAACCTATGATTTTCAGCTCTTTCAAAGAACATCGTCTATTCAAATCAGTTCCTGTGTCAAAAAACATCAAATCAAAAAGAAAATGAAACTCAAAAATTCAATAGCTACAAATCTCTACTCCACTTCTTTTCAATTTTCAAAAACATGAAAATAGAAAGCAACCAACAAATTCCCAACATGTTTTAAAGCAGATCTCATTGGGTCCAAGAAGTGATGAAATTAAAAACACCTTCAAAATCGCAAAACTACAGATTTCGTGTGAAATTGTTCTTGAGTTTCCAAGTGTAAAGAAAATGTTCTCTTTCTACACCTCAAAATGCACGGCAAAACAACCTCATTCCCTGCAAAGTGATACAAGGCCTTGAATTCACCTGAAAATAAAGGAAAGTCTGTGAAGTGAAGTTTGAGAGGGAGATGGAGAATTACACAGGGGTGTTAATTTTCTTTTCTTTTACATTTTATGAACCTGTTTACATCCATTAAACCATCACCAATCACCATAACTCCTCACCTTTATTGCAAACATAGGTAGAATATTGTGTAAAATGGGAAGGAGGAAAATCTTAAACCCATTTACCAATATAACCTAAACAAGTAAAAGATATGATGGATTGGGATGTACCTGGTGGAAGCAACTGAAGGTCCTCAATTGGAGCTGTCAATTCAAAGTTAACAATCACAGAAGTGTCCACCAGTTGGACGATTTCGTCAAATGTCGATCGGAGTTCAAGGTGGGTGATCAACCAACAGATGTTTTCAACAATGGCCAGATATTGAAGGATGATCGAGGTCTGTGGTTGTTCATGATCGGCAGTCACATCATTGAAGACAGAGCTAAGGGAGGGAAAGAGAGAAACCCATCAAATTTTTTCCAAAATTTTTCCCCACTTTTCCTTGCAGTATTTAAGGGAAAATGGGTAGGGTAAAAAAAAAAAATTAGGATTTTACCCCTTGTTTTCCATCATACTTATTTTCCTTCACAACCAAACTGAGGGAAAGTAAAATTCTATGAATTTTATCTTCGTCTTCCTAGTAAATTCCATGAACCAAACATAGCGTATGACGTATGTAACTATATATTTTTCATATCCAACATCCAGACATTCATTGGCACAAGTTCAGGAATGCAAATGGGGATTTTATTCCACTTCTCATTGCAAATTCTACTCATTTGATGTGTAAATATATTATCAATGCAAAGTACACCTGTTTAAAAGTTGAAAAATCTGTTAAAAAATGGGCATTACACCCCATATAATCCTAAATCACTCACAACACACTGCATCACAACATGGATGACCGTAACTCTGATTTCACTCAAAAAACAAAGCCAATTTTGGTCACTGCAACATGATGTGGCACATTATTAATGGCTACAATCATAACAGAGTTAGCCCACCAGAGAGAAAACAAAGTTCATCACATCATATGTTACGAAGAAGAAAATGCGTTCACTTCAAATGCTATGTAGAACACATGAAAACAATTTTATTGCCATGAGAGGTTTAATCATTCATGCAACACTCAAAACCTCAAATGAGCATGAAAGTAGCACACTGGCACTTAACCTGAAATGCGAGGGCAGATAGATCACTTCTACGAAATGTATGAATTCAAAAATATAACATAAGAATAAAACAATACAAAACATCTCTAAAGTGTAGCAGTCGGTACAGAGTCCATAAAGTTAGAAATTACTTTGTTATTTCCAGAAATAACTCGATAAACTTCTACAAAGGAAGAGCAGCTTCAATCTTCCCCCATGAATCTACAGCAGGTCCCTTGAGCCTCTTCTTCATCTTCTGAACAATCTCTTTTGCCTCCTCCACCTTTGACATCTTCACCAAACCTTTAACCAAATTCTCCATTGACTCAAAAGGAGGAACCCACTTCCTCCTTATAATCTCGTTGCAAATTTCCAATGCCGAATCAAACTCTCCCTCCCTAACCATATGCTGGATAAAAGTAATATACGTTATAGAACAAGGCAACACATACCCATCAGCCAACATACGAGCCAAAACCTTCTGAGCTGATTCAAAATCCCCCACCCTGCAGAACCCATCAATAACAGTATTATAACAGGCAGAATTCGGCTTCACATCTTTCGAAACCATCTCATCCAGCAACTTCTTCGCTCTTACACACTCTTTATTACTGCACAATCTGGAAATCCTATAATTATAAGTTGTCACATTATACTCCAATCCTTTCTTGGAAATCTCCTTCACAATCTTATCAAACTCGCTCACATCCCCATTCTTCAAATAAGCCCCTAACAATACATTATATGAATTAATATCCGGCGCAACCTTATAATCCTCTTCCATCTTCTCAATCCATGCTTTCGCCAATCCAACATTATTTTCTTTACAAAAAGTTTTCAAAACCAGATTATGCGACTTAACACCAGGAGAAACCCTAATTTTCAACGGAATATTTCTAAAGATTTCATGAACTTTCTCAAACTGCCCATTTTGCATAAAAACTGTTAAAATCGCACAAAGTGACTTCTCAGTTTGATGGCATTTAAACTCACCCATTTGAACAAATGTGCGCATTGCTTCATCGACCATGCCGGAGTTAGAGTAGAGCATGATGAGGCGAATCCAGAAGCCTTCGGAGTTCAACATGGGTGAGTCAGTGACAGATTTTTTTTGTTGCTCAACAATTTGTTGGATGAGGTCGTGGCGGTTCGAGCGGGCAAGTTTTCGGACCGAGAGGTGGAATAGAGGTCGGTGGCGCCGGAAGCGGGCGAACTCGGTGGATTGGCATGAGAAGAGCTCGGCGAGTTTTTCTGGGTTCGTCTCGGATTCAATGGCGGCTTTTGCAAAGCGGAATGAGGGAAATGGGGTGGTTTTTTGAAGTGAGGACGAGGAAAGGGTGGAGAAGAGGTTTCTAGAGAGGAGGAGCTTATGGTTTTTGCAAAGTGACGCCATTGAAGGGTTTTGAAGGTTCACAACACGAACTAGGGTTTAGTTCAGAAAAGAAAAGATTGGGAGAGCTGGAGACATGGGTGTAGTTTTGCATACAGCTTTCTACGGAAGTTCCCAATGAGATTTTGCCCTGTCAGCATTATAAACAAAATTTAAAATTTAGAGAAAGAGTGGGGCTATTTACGGTCCACCTTTTACTAAAGGTAGCCCATTTTCTAAATACAACCCACTCATTTGTACTTTTACAAAAAGCAGCATAATAAAATTTTAATTAATATACCAATTTTACCATTTACTAAATACAACCCATTACATAATAAAAATACTATAAGCAACTCATATTATCCCCCAACACCATATTACTCCAACATCAAACCTAAAACATAACCATAATGGTTATGGAGTGCTACTTTCATATTTTGAAGCATGTTTAATCAAAATATAATGTTTACCAATAATATACAAACAAACCTAAAATGAAAGCTTTGAGGTAATATGTATTAGTTGGGAGTATTGGGGGCTAAGTTTTTTTTTTGCGTTTGTCGTTGTGGTTGCCGCAGTCTTTTTGTTGTCATGACTGCGGTGGTAGTGTTTGATGGCGGTGGAAGAAGAAGAACATGAAGAAGAAGAAAAAGAAGTTGTTGTTTGAAGAACTTGGTGATTGAGAGGAGATTAATGAGTTGTATTTAGACTTAGAGCATTTATGGTATATTAAAACTTTTGTTTTGTATAGTAATGCGTTGCTTAAAGATTAGTGGGCTGTAGTTAGAAAAGGGTCAAATAGATCCAATAAAATTTTTAAATGGGTTGCCTTTAGTAAAATGGTGGGCTGCAAATGGCCCCACCCTTAGAGAAATTACAGCCTCATCCTTTCAACTATCACCAATTTATTTACTGCACTCTTATAATTTTAATTCGAATGCATTAATCCTAGACAATTTTTACTCTTCCCAACTAATCGTTTGATCCTTTAATAAAAAATAGTATATTGTTTTTCCAAAACAAAAAAACAATGTTAAGCTCATCATTTTTGCATGAAATATATATCATAAATTGCTGATGTATCTACAAATATATTCATAGAATTTTTATTTTATTTTTTTTCAATATAAATTAATTTGGTTATATAAAAAACCTAAAAGAAAAGTGAATAATGTCTTGACAAACTAAAAATTTTACCTAAGTTCAATTAAAACAAGTTTACAAAATATGGATCATGTAAAAAATGCAATAACAATTAACTATGCTCAAATATAAAGATATAAGAATTCAAGAAAACAAACACAAGAAATTAATGTGGTTTGACCTCTTTTACCTTCATTCAAGGTGGAAAATTTTTCTTATTACAACCAAGAATTGACCAACTCTTTACACAAGATGAAAAAACACCATTCTCCAATCACAAAGGGTTCAGTCCCCAAACCTTTATACACTTAGAGATTAATAAATGAAGAGAATATTTCAATTTCTGTTTCTTGAAAACAAATGCCATTACTACAAGCATACATTATTGATATTTCAATTAAATAACAAAGTTGGTTGAAGAGATTTCCACTATTGAAAATAAAGGCATTGAATGCTCATTCAATGGTTTTCACTAGAGTTGTTAGAAGCTCGTAAATTAGAGAACCAAGTACTTTTAGAGAACTAGGTCACTCCACAACAATATTGAGACCACAAAATGCCAATAGTTAATTCAACCCCAACACAAACAATAAATAAATAAATAAAACATAGGGTATTTAACCTGGCAAGTTTGTTCTCTTGGGCGATGGCGCCTAAGAGCTCCACTTGCCATCCCAAAGAAACCACTTTTCAGAGGAAATAAGGATTCTCTAGCCTCTACAGTCTACACAAACTAAAAACCCTAACTTCATATGCATAAAGAAAAAAAAATAAAAACCTTAACCTTAAGAACTTACCGTGGAGGACTAAGGAGAAGAGGATTTGGCGGTGGAGGCAATGTCGTAGCCCGCAGAGGAAAGAAGAGGCCAAAGGGAAAAGGATTTGGCGGTGAAGCCGGCAGCTGTGCAGGTTTGAGAGAGAGTGTGTTAGAGATATGTTTTATCGTATGTCTTCCGCTGCGAATCCTGTTTCGTCAATTCCTTTCAGAGTGCGAGACAAAGAATGAGAGGCTGAGACGAGTGAGAGGCTGAGTCCAGCAGCTATGCCGCTGCACAAGTTTGAGAGACTGGGAGAGTGCGAGTCAGAGAGTGAGAGAGAGTGCGAGACGGAAAGTCGGTGAGTACTGAGCAAGGCCGTAAGGGTTAGGGTTTTTTAGTCCTGCCTCCTTAAGTATTTAGGAAAATATAATATATAAATTATATAATGTTTATAATATATAAGCTTCGGTTATGAAATCGGTTCCGAGACATAAAACCGTGCACCATACCAAAAAGCCCGGTTTTCCAATTTTAAAAACCATGTTGAACCGGGGTTATATATATAAAAAAATCGGCCAAATATGTTGGTTTGGTCGGTTCCATTCGGTTTCTGCTCACCCCTAATTAAAGGGTCTTGGAGTAGTATTATTTTTGGATTGGTAATAATAGATTTTTTTTTAATTTGTAAAAAGAATGGATAATCAAGCCCCTGCTAGTATGAGGACTAATTGGACACCTCTAATGGATTGCTATTTTATGGATATTATGTTAAATCATGCGCGAAGGGGTAAAAAGAGTAAAAATAACATTTACGAAGCATGCATGGGCTCAAATGACATCATCATTTTATAAAAAAAATATGGGTTACAAGTAGACAAGGAGGTTTTGAAAAATAGACATAAGAAATTGAGGGCATTTTTCTCAAATATGAAGATTCTCCTTAATCAATCTGGTTTTGGATGGGATGGTGCATGACACATGGTGACTACAGATGATAAAGTTTGGGATGATTTTTTGAAGGTGAACTATATATCTATTCATTTAAGATTATCCTAATTATAACCCTATTAAATGTCGGTAACTTAGAATATATGTTTAATGCCAGCTCATCCAGAAAAAAAAAAAAAAAAAAAAAAAAAAAAAAGGACTTCAACAATGCCAAACTATTATGATTTACATGAGATATATGCAAATTCAACAGCTGGAAAGTATAGTCATTCAGGAAAAGATATAGGGACCAATGATAGTGTTTGTATTCCAGGATCATCAACCTTAGATGCTACTAACGAAGATGTTATAGGAGGAAACGAAGAGGAATCTCAATCGGAGGATGACATAAAAACATCTAATCGGAAAAGTAAGCGCAAACCTACAACCCCTTCTAGTTCTCGACTATTGCATGGTATTGGGTAGAACTCAACCCCAAAATCTAGCTCAAAAGGTCAGGGTGCCCTCACGCTTATATACAGCACATTACTTTCATACTTAGGCGATGTGGGACTTCGCTTCACACCCTCCCTCACGCGCAGTGTGCTCACTCGGCAGCACATGTCCCTTGCAGGCCAGGGACACGCACCCTACCCATCCCTCGGTATGCTGGCTCTAACACCATGTTGCACGGTCTTGGGTAGAACTCAACCCCAAAAGCTAGCTCAATAAGTCCCACATCGCTTAAGTATGAAAGTAATAAGCAGTATATAAGCGTGAGGGCTCCCTCACCTCTTGAGCTAGCTTTTGGGGTTGAGTTCTACCCAAGACCGTGTAACATTGACAACCTAAAAAAGTAAAAAAGAGCACTGGTGAGGGTATGGTAGATGCTCTATCAGCTATGGCTTCAGAAGTTTCATCATTGGTTGCTCAAAAGAAAGAAAATTATAATTCAACAAAAGCAATAAATGTGGTTGAAGCGCTTGATGCTATTCTGGATTTAGATGAGAGTCTTTATATGGATGCTTTTGATATTCTCGAGGACGAAGGAAAGGCTAAAATATTTGTGGCATTAGACGTTTCAAAAAAAAATACATGGTTGATAAGAAAGCTGCGTCCTGATGGCTGTAACTGGAAGTGACTAATCATTATGATTTTATTAGTGAACTTTGTTCTTTTTAAATTATAGGGTCTTATACTATAAGCCCCTCGGTAGAAAGTGGTTCTACCTGTAGACCCCTCCAAAAATTACATTTTTTGATAAATAAAATAAAATATAGGAAAAGACCAAGTTGCCCATATTAATTATTCCATTAGAATTGTTAGAATGTGGGGGTTACTGAGTTCAGTTTTGGAAAGATTTATTGCTGGATAGTGGGCGGATATTGCGCGCCAGAAATCACGGCATTTTTCGCATTGAGTTGAATTCACGTCAAACGATCTACGTTTCGGGAAGAGATTGACCACGTTCTCCGACCTTCCGGCCTCAGATTTCTCAGTCCGTCCACCGTTGAGCATGAAGAAACCAACTAAAATGGGCGTGAAAGGTAAAAATCTGACTTGTGTATCTCTTTTCCATCCCTTTGAGCAAATTTACAGAGATCAATATAACTGAGTAAAGCAGAAATGCAGAGATAAATCTATCTCTGGTATATACATGTATATGTATATGTATACACTCAAACAGAAACGAACACGTGAACACATTACATTACAGAGATAAATTTATCTCTGCAATGCATCTCTCAGACTAAATATTTGAGCAAATTTACAGAGATCAATATAACTGAGTAAAGCAGAAATGCAGAGATAAATCTATCTCTGGTATATATATGTATATGTATATGTATACACTCAAACAGAAACGAACACGTGAACACATTACATTACATTACAGAGATAAATTTATCTCTGCAATGCATCTCTCAGACTAAACTCAAATTTGGTTTCAAAACATTTTAATTAGAACATGATGAGCAAAAATCTGCTGATCAAGCAAATATTTCCTAAAAATGCATGTCGCAGCAGCAACCAAACAACTTTATATGAACACATACGTACCTTCAACAACTCAAAGACACCAAGGTCGAAGAACTCCAACTGGGAATCACAAACTTGCTAATAAAGAAAATGGATTTTCGTACAAAACATTTAAACACCAGACCAATGATCTGATAAAATGATAATGTTCATTCAAATTCAAAAACATACCATTAATAAAAACAGTTATATTTGTATGTAAAATCAAATTTGCATTATCTCTTCCATGAAATAAGAAAAATGAGCCAGCATACTATCACGTACATAGAAATGAAGCTAAAAATCAGCAATGGATTAAAAAGACATTCTCTAATTAATATTTGGATTTATTTTTAATCTAAAAGGGTTTACTGGGAAGGGGTCTTATCTATTGGACTTATTGATAAAAAAATCAATAATCAGGGTCCTCTCGATAATTTTCCCTAAATTATATGATATTTAGGTTGGGATTTATGAACCTTTCTTTCTTTTTATTTATGACATTTATGTTGGGATTTAAGACTTTGTGTTTTTAGCTGTTGCAATTAATGATTAATGGTGCCACTTAGTGCTAACGGTACCACTTAGTACTAATAATTCATGAAATTACAAGTCACAAAAATCAAATAGATGACTTTAATGATGAAGACTCTAGTTTTGGGAGGAAATGTTTCTTCAATTGCAACAGCTTATATAATTATTACTACGAGAATTACATAGCGAAAATTTCATGCCGTGATTTGGCATTAAGTGGTCATGGTAGACATTGTCAAGAAAATCTTCGCATGGATAAGCATGTTTTTAAGAAATTATGTGACATTTTACATGATGAAGGCTTGTTATGCTCTACTAGGAGCTTAAATATTGAAGAACAATTAGCAATATTTCGGCTCACAATTGGACATAATGAACGTAACCGGGTAGTTCAAGAAAGATTTCAACATTCTGCAAAACCATTAGTCATTACTTCAAGAATGTATTAAATGCAATTGTAGCACTTTCATCAAAATATTTTACACCAGCACAGCCGAGAACTCCTGATGAGATCTTGTACAACCCGAGGTTTTATCCATATCTCAAGGATTGTGTTGGAGCAATAGATGGTACTCACATTTTAGCAATAGTTAGTGTCGATGATCAAGGAGCATTTCAGGACAGAAAATGAGTTATTTCACAAAATGTTTTAGAAGCTTGCTGTTAGCCTTGTGGCTTCAATCCAACTTTGTTAAATGATTTTGATGATAACAAACATTGTTCTATGTATATTCAATTACGCATATGAATACTTTGTTATACACCCATGCTTAATTGTGTTGGAGCAATAGATGGTACTCACATTTTAGCAATAGTTAGTGTCGATGATCAAGGAGCATTTCAAAATAGAAAATGAGTTATTTCACAAAATGTTTTAGAAGCTTGCTGTTAGCCTTGTGGCTTCAATCCAACTTTGTTGAATGATTTTGATGATAACAAACATTGTTCTATGTATATTCAATTACGCATATGAATACTTTGTTTTACACCCATGCTTAATTGTCAAACTTTATTGAGTATTTATTTGGTTAACCATGTCGAGTGATTGACATTATCATGTAGTTCTTATATATCCATTTTAGTATATATTTATTAAGAACAGGATTTGAAGTGTCATTGAAAGAGGCTCAAACCATCTTGAAGCTCTTGCACTTCATTGAACCTTATATGGATGTGAATATGTTGCATATTCACTTAAAGACTTTGAAGAGCCATTGCATTGATGCAATCCTATCATGAGCCACAATATTATTGAAGTATAATGATGAAGCCAAGCAAGCCTAGCACAAGTCAAACTCAAGTGTTGAAGATTTTGCTTTTGTTCTTGTGTGAGTGCTTAGGATTTATATCGTAAATCTCTCTTTAGGATGAACTATCATTGACTCAAAAGAACATGCATTAACGACTTCAACTTTGATTTAATTTGGAAAATTATATTTTGATTAAAAGTTGATTCAAACTCATAATGGGCTATATGGGTTCAAAGACAAAATGTTTTATACCTATTGTTTTGGCTTAAAAATCTTTAGAAAACATTTTGAACTTAGCCAAAACTGCTTTTGAACACTTAGTTAACTTGTCCATATGTTGGAAGTTGATTTGGACTTGAAAAATCTCAATTATTAGCTTTGCAACATTTCTAGTCAACTAAACTAGTTATTCTAGTCGACTAAGAATGAAGATAGTAACTGGTATTGATAAAATCCACTCCTAGTCCACTAATCCCCTTTGTCTAGTGGACTAACTGTCTTCTAGTCAACTAATACCCTTGTCCTAGTGGGCTAAGTGCAAGGCAGTAGCCTGTTTTGGGAAAATAAGCTCCTAGTCGACTAACACACCTTTCCTAGTCGACTAACTGTGCCCGAAAACTTTTCCAAATGTATTTTAAACCTTCTAGTCGACTAATACTTTTGTCCTAGTCGACTAACTATGCTCTGCTGCTCATAACAGCTCTATTTGGACTCCCAACAGCCATATTTCTTGTGAAGCCTATTTATACTCATTTTATGAGTCTTAAATCAACTAATAATCATATACAAACTCATATCAATATAGTTTTCATCATTCTTGTGTGATTTAATCACTTTGATTCATCATTCTCTCTTGAGCCCAATATTAGTTCATATCTTTGAGAAATATTAGTGAGAGCTTTTATTTGTACAATCATCTACCCTTTGATGAGCTCTTTATTTGTACACATTCAATCACATTTCATCTTGTAACCTTGTGTGAAGAAGGGTTGGGTTGTAACCTTGTAAGTTTGAAATTTGATTTGTTCAATTTCAAGCTTGAGAAGAGTGCTCTTGGTGAGCATTGGTGAGAATCTTCCACCGTTAAAAAAGATTGTGGGTGAGGGTCTTTCACCTTAAAAAGAAGGATGTTGTAAAGGTTTTTCCACCTTGAAGGAGTAATCCATAGTAGATTGTGTGCTTCCTCAAGACGGAGATCTTGAGACGTGGATGTAGACGGAGATCGAACCACGTTAAAATCCTTGTGTTTGAATCTCTCTAACTCTATCTATTGCATTTAAATTTGTTTAATTGCTATATATCTTGTTGAGTTGCGATTCATTCTCATTTTCTATTTATTTCCAATTAAATTTATTAACTTATTTATTTTCAGCTGAATTTAATTGAACCATAATATTAATTTGGTAATTAATCTTAAAGTTTGCAAAACCTATATTCACCCACCTCTAGAGGTATATACTTGGGCCAACAATTGCTTATTTGATATGCAATTTCAATTTGTTTTAACTGGTTGGGAAGGTTCAGCTTCTGATTCGTTTATACTCGATTTAGCATTTAGTAAAGAGAATAAACTTGAAGTTCCAGAAGGTATCGCAAATTTTTTGTTTTTTAAATTTAAAAAAAAAAAAAATTATGAGCTACTTGTGACTAAAAATACATATCATGTTAACTTGCAATTGACTTTTATATTGAAGGCAAATACTATCTTCTTGATACAGGATTTGCAAATATGCCAAATTTTCTTATTCCATATCGTGGAACTCGTTATCATTTGAGTGAGTTCCAGGGCGGAAATCATCCGGTAAATGTAAAAGAGATGTTTAACCATCAACACTCGTCCTTACGCAATGTGATTGAGAAAATTTTCGGAGTACTTAAAGCACGATTTCCTATATTAACAACAACTCCTCCATACCCTTTTAAAACAATGGTGAACTTGGTTTTAGCATGTTTTATTTTACATAATCATATTAGGCGCAAAAGTAAAGAGGATTGGATTTTTGATATGGTTATGGAGCAAGATATGTTACAGCAAACAAATGAAACGCCTGAATATGAAATGCCAGATGAATCTTCTCAAATAAGAGGTCGAGAGTTTGCTTCAGAAATGAGATGCATGATCTGGGTAAGTTTGGAATTATGTTTATATGCTACAAGAGTTGAAGCTTTTCCACAGTGGGTTGGATTAGAAATATTCAAATTAGTTAGTGAGTTAACACCTAAAATATAAATGATCCAGCGGTCAAAATTTAATTTATCCCAACTTAATGTATGGATGGTCATTTTTATTTTAATGTATGAAATTATTTTTAAAAAATAATGTACTTATAACAATTTTTAATTTGGAAATCATCCCATTAGAAATAAGTATAAATAATTATAGATATTATAAAGTTTTATGATACATATTATTATAAGTGCATTTGAAAACACTAAAGTGGGATGGTTCATATAAAATTTCACAAATTATGTATTACAATAATTTAATATTTATGTCATGCATGCCAAAACTAATACAGATCCAACGGTAAATTTCCACCCTTTAAAAAATGCAACTATTATAAGCCATAATTACTAATTGAAACCTTTGATTGGTTTTGTCCGAGATGCACAATTTATGGTATTTTTGACCTGGAAAAATCCATCCGTCCTCCCTTTTTGTCCTTCCTAGTGCATCTGACCAACTTGGAATAGCTATTTCGAGAAACGAACTGTTGGATTCGATGTTCCACTTATACTTATCATGAATGAAAAAAATCGTATCGATTCGATGGCCCTTTTTTGTGCAATTTTGAAAAAAAAAATTGTAAATAATAATGAAAATTTTATGAAAAATCGTTACAGCCACTATCCCATTCAAACGGCCAAATCTACCAAAACATAGCCACTGTCCCATTCAAACGGAAACCACCATTCGAATGCCCTTGTAGGCCCGTTCAAACGGTCTTGCCAGATTTTCACTAAAATGAGATTTTTCATCCAAAAAGGAAAGATGCAATTTCAACCAACCTTGGGAAATACTAAGGACCATTATTAAAGACCAACAGAGGTTACTAAAGTCCAACAATGTAGAGAGAACCTCTTAAGGTCAAACTATGGTCCATTTGAGCATATAAGTCCAAACTAATGAAGGCTTTACAAATAATGTACCTAAGACACTCAAATATAAAATATTACAATCAAATAGATGTTCTTGAAGTGTCTTAAGCTTTCTCTTAAACTTGAGTCCATTTGCCTTGATCATCATTGATGTGCATGTGTTGCTTTGCTTGATATTCTTGGTTTGCTTTGGATGCTATTAAAATAGTTTTCCATTTGATATTGTTTGTATCACTTAACAAACAAGTAAACAATATAAATGTGTGGTATCATCAAAACTTGACCAATGAGGTCATGATGGTAGCCATAAGGTAACCATTGCCAAAAATATTGCCTTGATTCTGCCTCTCTCTCTTTCTCCATTAAGTGAATGAGAATCAAAGGGCTTGTGTTATTTGCTGACTTTAACTAAAGTAAGCATGTGCTGACTAGATCACTTCTATATATATATATAATGGCCAAATCTTGCCACCGAGAATGAAATTTCCAGTGAAGCAAACATCGCAGCGGCACCATCAAGATCCACACAAAAACTAGGTAAAATGTATGATTTTTATTTAATTTTTTATATTGCAACAACTGTGTGAAATGTATGGCTTTTGCTTTTGATTCTTGTTGTTTGTTTGATGATGAAGCATAGGAAAATAAAATACTTGACTGAAATGAATATGACTTTGTCGTTTGAGTTTTGATTGTTGTTGTTTGCTGCTTCTTTTTTCCTTGCATTTTCTCAACTACCAAACACCCCATCACCGTTCACTTTGCCACAATGGATGTGGGGTTTAGTTAGGAATGGTGGAAAAATGCTGAGGTGGCTGAAATAGCAGCAGCCGTTTGAGGTGCCAAATATGATAGCCCAAGCTGCCATTATCAAAATTTGGCACACCATTGGAGCATGTTGTTTAGGTCCCAATGCCAAGGTTTGGCAATGGCATCCCCATTGGAAATGCTCTTAAAGGACAATGTGGAGACACTGTGCCAACCTAATCCAGAATGGAGAAAGATTGCGTGCTGCATGGGCTGCTGAAATCAAGGCCATCCGGTGACATGGCTAGAGATGTTGGCCGAAGGCCATATAAATCCGTGTTCCATGAATTTTCAGAGCTATATAATGAAATTTATTATGCTACAGGACATTTATTTGGAGTATCCAGAGTAAGAATACAATGCCAGACAACTGATGTGAATAAGATACAAAGGACTGACGCCCTTGAAAAAATTACATTGAAGTAGATTCAAGAATTTCCTCATAATGATTTTCCATATTTTACAGCTCAAATTATACAAATGGAATAGAATTACAGACCTACTCCAGAGTATCTCGCAAGAGTAGATAAAAGAGAAGAGATCCACCTTACTCGCACATATTTTCAACCATGTTACAATGTAAAGCAGTGAGCACCTATGCTACGAGATCTTGAAGAGAATTATGCAACTGATATTGACTCCAGCAGAGCATCAAGATACTCTTTGAGCTTCGCCTTCGTCATTGCACCTTCTCTCCTGCTTTCTGGAACTTCCTGCCCATTCTTGAAGAGAATCAAAGCTGGCAATCCATACACCTTATACTCTTCAATTAGTCGTGGGTTTGCATCGTGATCAATCTTTACAACTGTCAATCTGTCTCCATATTCCTAAAAATAACAAAAAGGAAAACCCATTTAGAAAAGATGATAATCTAAAATAACACCAAAAAAAAAAAAAAAAAAATATCTATCCCATGTTTCTCATGAAAATTACTGATCATACAAGTATCATCACTGTGAAAATCTTTATTTAGGCTATATTTCATTATGAACTAAATTACAAAAAATCCATACATCATCCAATATAATATTATAATGTCCACCTGATGAGTTATTGTAACCATCTAGACTGACCAAAAAATTGGGGGCTGGGAAGAAAATACACCAAAAAGTATAAAAGGATTTAACATATCTAATGATGCAACTTTCAAGCCAAACAAGTAAGAGCTGTTCAGACATTAAGAATATAACAGCTAAGGAAAACTCTACTCAACAAGAAAAAAGGATCTACGAATAAGCAAATGAGATGGCCCATCTTTGATTGCAGATACAAGATATTGGGATTATCACAGTGTAGCAATAGAAGTGGGAAAAAAAAAAGTGTGGGGTGAACTTGTTTATCTTATCATAATTCAAAGAATACATGAACCAAAAACTTGGTTCCTTAGTAGTTTCAACACCAAACTAGTTATCTAAAACTAACCAGAGTATATAAAAATGTTGAAGATTGATTTACCAAATAAAACAAGGGAAATAAACAGAATAAAATGTCTTTTGGAGCATAAGAACAACCATCTAATAATTCACTAGTCATATTAGCACGGAACTAGGACCAGTATGACATAAACCTCAAATGTGCCAGAAAAGTACAATTTCCCCATTGTTTCTTTTAACACCCATCCTCTCTTTCTAGGTTATCATATAACAAATTCAAGGCATCATATATCTCTTTTAACCCTGGTCTTGGGGTTCCTCAAATTTCATCAGTCATTACCTCCTACTTTTGTTTATTTTCAAGTTTCTCAAGAAGGTCCTCACTCCCTCCAATATTCATGATAAGGTCCTGATGAAGCTATATCTCTTTTTGCAAGGGAACCTCTATTCAATGAGAATTGTTCCTCTGAGTAAACTTATGAAGATTGATCCCAGTTTCTTTTTTTAGCTCATTTCTTAATCTACACCTTGTGCATTCCTTTTTAAGGAATAAATAAATTCTCTTATTTATTTAACAACAACTAGATACTTTACCTCCAAGGATGAGTCATCTTGTGCTGAAAGGGTTTGTTATAAACAAAGAGAAAACTACAATTAAAAGGAAAAAAACAGAACTTTCACACTGATTTTTTTTTTTAAACAACAAAATTTTATTAGAAAAAAAGACGACAAAGGTGTCCATTCCAACAAAGAGGAACTTTCATCCAGAATATAACCTATCATCCCTCAGAATGATCCCATATCACTTCAATAAGAAAATTAAACTAATGAGAGTAATCGTGGCCACATAGGATATGATTGATATTCTTCAATAGATACAAATTGCTCAACAAACCTTCAATTTCCTAGAAATTATAAACCTTAAAATCATCTCTTAATAAAATAAAAACTAGCAAAAATATAAAAATAAAATAAAGTAACTAGAAATAAAATAAAAAATAAATAAAAAATAGAAAATGACTACACAATATACACATAAAAGATAATCCCATTATTTATGCTGAGAGCGCTGTCGTAATGGGATTCTCAGCTATAACATATCAATGGAGGAAATAAATTAATTTGATAACATCCTGCATTTCAGAAAAATTAAGTTCATGCAAAACTAACAGATTTCCAATGAACATTCACCCAATCATAACTTCAGTTTCTCTCTGGAACTTTCATTGGGATGTACACAAATTTCTAAGCTGGAAACACTCGCAAAAATAATCTCTCTCTACTGTATCCCTGCTTTATCTACGCTTCAGCTAGGTGACTTGGTTGGGCTCAATATGCCTCATCCTGTCTGTTTCGGGCCCTGGTCCCCATTAGAACCAAAAAAAAAAAAAAAAATAGTATCCTTTCTCACCCAAAAACTATTGATCTTCGTTCCACATGTTCAGTATAAAATCTGCGTCTTATATCTGGAGTCTCAACACTAAGAAAACTAAATATAGCAAAAAAGGTACTTCATCTGGCCTTGATAGAGGAGTATTAACCATTTTAACAAGATTCTCAATTAATTATTCCTAAATTTCCCAAGTTTATCCCAAATTTTTTGTCATACGAATGTAACCCTAATTTTTCCTATATAATTTTTTTGTGAATATTAATTAAGTTCATTAGAATTGTATCTAATCCAACCAAGTCAGGTTTTCAAAACTATTCTGTATTTAGCCCATGCAGGTAACCTTACGCAACCATATAATACATTCCCCATATATATATTAATTAAAAACTCATGTTCAAATAATTTTATTTTATTTTTTGGGTGAGAGGAAGAACTTCATTAACAAAAGAACATTACAGAGATTTCACCAAAGTACTATTCCATGAAACATTAACAGATTCGAAATTGAATTAAAGCAGAAGTTAGAGAGAAAAAGTGTTAGTGTATTAGAGAGAGAAAAAATTGAAGCAGGATTCGAACCTGAGCAACCCATTCGATAGCCGGAGAGATTAACCGGCACGGACCGCACCAGTTGGCGACGAACTCAACAAGAACCGGACGGTCAGACTTCAAGACGGCGTCGGAGAACTTGCTCTCGTCAATCTGCGTAACACCACCACCGCAAGTTACAGTAAATTTTCGAATTGTAGGGTAACAAAACCCCTGTTGCCTTCTTTGATTTTGAGACCTGAACAAGAGCTTCTTTGGTGAAGGCTTGAAGTAACTGGACTGTAATTTATAGGTAGAAGTCATTGTACGGACCGGTGGGAGTGATAGTCCGCACAAAGGTGTTGAATTTGAGACAACTGTGTCCATGATCGAGCAGAAAGAGAGAGAGAGAGAGAGAGAGAATTGCAGAGAGGCTCAAAGCATTATCGTGAGAGTAGGATTTGTATTCGAATTGATTGACTGAAGAGCATGCATTTGGTTTAGAAGATACCACCACTAGTTTGTGGCCACGTCTAAATATCACATGCATTTCACGTGACCTTTATCGTGTGCCTAGTTGCCGTACCTCTCGTTGGATTTACCCAAATTTTTTAAATTGGCTGTGTAAGTTGTTTTATTGTAATTTGTAAAGTAGTTTGCAACGTATTTATGATGTAAAATTTTTTGATTTGAAAATTAATTAATTTTCTGTATTTTTTGTTGTTTGGCTCTTTCCTGTAATATAATTTTTTAAAAATTAATAAAAAATAATTTTAATGGATAAATGGTACCAATGGTAATGTTCAGATAATTTTTTATTATTATATCTCTAACAATTGATACCTTTTAGGCTATGTTTGGATTGAGAGAGTTGGAGAGAAAAGAAGAGAAACTCATTAAGAGAAGAGAAGAGAAAGTTAAATGACTTTCTCTCCACCTTGTTTGGATAGAGAGGGAAGAAAGTTAAATTATTTTCTCTCCACCTTGTTTGGGTAGCTTTCATAAGAGAAGAGGAGAGAAGATTTTAAGATGTAACTTACAATATTGTCCTTACTTACATAAAAAGAAAATAAAAACTAAAGAAGAGAGGAAAAGGGCAAAACAGTAAAATTACACTATCCTTAAAGCCTTTCTCTTCTCTTCTCTCCATTTCTCTTCGATTTGGAGAGAAAGAATCAGACCCTTTTTCTCCCCTCTTTCTCTCCCCTTTCTCTCCCCCTCCTCCCCTTTCTCTCCCCCTCTCTCAATCCAAACGAAAAAATTTTCTTCTCTTCTCTTCTCTTCTCCCCAACTCTCTCAATCCAAACGAACTGTTAGGGAAGAGAGGAGATAAGGGAGGAATATTTAATAAGGAACAGTCACCTATCTTTTAGGAGAGATTGAAGGGAGAGAAGTAGAGAGACCTGATGAGAGATGAAAAATGACTTACGCTTGTTTTTGGCATAAGTTGTTTTCTGTCAAATTGGATTCTTAAACATAAAACAAACATGGGCAAAACGACTATTTACATGAATTTCACTTTCCTCCTATTTTACGTTGAAACAAATTTTCAAAGTAAAACTGTCATTTGGGAAAACCTAAGACCAAATTTATTAAACCAAATAACATGGTAGCAAGATATCCCCTATACTTTTATGCATTTTTGAATTACATGAAAAAAGAGATTATGTTATAATGCCACATCATTTAGTTTAAAAAATTGGAAAAATGATCCAAAGGACCCTAAAAACAGTTTTATTATCACCAAGTCTAAATAATAAGATCGTATACCGATAGATCCCTTTAAGTCAAAATTAAAGTCAACTAATAATAATACATTATCTAATATACCCTTTTCTTAATATTGGCTAGACTTTAGCTTTAAGATATTATCTGACTTAATGTGGTGTTTTTTTGGATTTTTTTTTAATAATATTCTTAACTAATTGGATTATAGAATTTTTTTTCTTTTTTTTAATTTTTAATTGAGACAATGTGTATTGTGGATTGCTATTGGGTTGTTGCAATTTACCCAAGTCATCTAAAGGGTCGTGTATCTATCATCTGGTGCTATTGGGTTGCTGAAAGTTATCTAACATCATAAAGATGTGTGGCTTGTCCAAAGTAAAGAGATGGGTTTGTGTCCGATTTACAGATATATCATCCAATGTATACATAACCAAATCCAAAAAATCTAAATTTTCCTAAAGCCAACCTCACATTTCAACCTAAAAGAGCCACAAGATAAATCCCATGTAGACATGGCTCAACCAAAACCAAAAAATAAAATTTTCCACCACCCAACCTCACATTTTAACCAAATAAGCCAAAAGTCAAATAGCATGTATACATGGCTCAATCAAACCAAGAAATAATTTTTTTCAAAATCCAACCTCACGTATCAACTACCAAAACAATAAATCATTGTTAAATATCCCCAAAAAAACCCACCACCGAAAGGGAACCCATTCTCCATTTCCATGCAATCTCTTAGCTTACATGTATACACAGCAAAAAAACACACCATACCGGAGAAGATGATCGGAATTTGTCTGGATTATTAGCGAAAACATGTTGGAACTGTTGGACATTAGCGAAAAAATTGTGTAAAAAAAAAACTACCTCCATGAACGAACACACATACCACACCTAGAAAAATTTAAAACCCAAACAGATGGTCAAAAATTTTGAAACTTACTACTTTTGGTGGTTGCTGCCATCTTCATCTTTGATGCCATACTAGAGAAGATGATCGGAAGTTCTCTAGATCTCAGGATCGTTCCGTGTATACGCCACTTGATGTTCGATTTAGAGTAGGTAAGTTTCTACTATTTGTGTGTTATATTTTCGATCTGACTGATCCTGAATTCGTATTTTTTGCAGCTGGCCGATATGCTGAAGTTCAAGATCGGCTATTGGCTCCTTTTGAGCCAATTCTTTCCTCAGAAGAAGAAGAAGATGCCCCGGTAGATGCTAATCCTCCTCCCCCTCCTCGCCAACCTAAAAGGAAGGCACCAAGCAAGGCCACCGTCAAAGCTCCAGTGGCCAAGGTGGCCAAGGTGGCGAAACAGTCCAAAGGCCGACAGGACATGGATTCCCTTTTTCAATCCTTGGGCCAACAGGGTCAGCCTACTCCTTCTGGGTCGCAAACGGATGCAACTCGCATGCCATCGAGTGAACCCTCTTCTCAACTACTCAAACGGTCATCACAGGCCGATTCTGGAACTCATGCTGCTGTAGACTCCCCTCTTCCTGCTATTTATCCTTCCCCAATTCGGTCTCCAGCCATACTGAACACGCCTCCTTCAGGTCCTAGTCAAAGTCGGCCTACCTTGGTCGACCCTAGTGACACATTGGCTTGGCTGCGATCCTTTTTGGGAGAATCTGCAGAGCCTGTGAAGCCTCCAACTCCGAAGCAGACTGATGTTTCTGAAGCAAAGAGCTATCTGATGGCCGTTTCGACCATGGCTCTTTCTGATGCATGCAAGGAGTCAGACCGAATAAGGTCTTCTGCTGATGTTCTCTTGTCCTCTTCTGATCTTACCCCAGGCTTAAGTGCGAACCATAAGTCATGCCTTTATTAAAATGAAAACTGTTGGTTGAAACAGACCAAAAACAGAGGGCAGAAAGAAGAAGAGGTCGATTTAAAGTAATGGGATACCTAGAAAAATATATAACCTCATACAAACCAGAGGTTTTCCATTCATCGGCCTTGACCGCAGCAATACGGTCGAACCACTCATTCCAACCAGGAACAGTGGTTGGCCAACACCTAATGGTACCTTCTAAAGCAGAAAATATTCTAGAATCAGGATTTTCAAAAACAAAGGTTTCATCACGGTGTTTCGGAAAAATAGACTGAACAGAAGAAATAGCAGAAGAATCAATGAAACGAGGACCCAAAGTATAGGAATTATCTAAAGGAGATAATACCTGAGTCGCGATAACGCTAGGGGTAACCTCTTGGAACTGCTGAAGACGGGATTGGCCAGAAAACTCCTCACCGCCGGTCGCCATTACAGAAAACTCGAGAAGTCTTGATAAAACAGAATAATGGCGGAGAAGGCCCAAAAATACCCCAAACAAACGGCAAAAAGTAACGAAACTTGTAAAGGAGGAAGAAAGAATGGGATCTTTGCTAGAGGCGCGACGGTAAAAGATCAAGGTTTGCCGTATAGAGTTCGTCGGAAAAACCAGAGAATAAGAAAACACTCAGCAGTTGGAGAGAAAAGTAAAGAATGAGAAAGGTTTTGGAGGTTTTAAAAGAAACCTTTGAAGATAATCATTAGAACCCATTTTTTCGCGCCCAAGAGACGTGAAAAGACGTGACTGATGATGTCACTTCTGGCAGAGCCGTACAACCAAACGGCAGAGCCGTATCAATTTACTGCAAGGCGGTTTCAAAACGACGGCTCATTTAATGCCACATATTCCATGCGC
The DNA here is from genome assembly GCA_017140935.1 of Hamamelis virginiana. Taxonomy (NCBI): domain Eukaryota; kingdom Viridiplantae; phylum Streptophyta; class Magnoliopsida; order Saxifragales; family Hamamelidaceae; genus Hamamelis; species Hamamelis virginiana. The sequence continues at coordinate 57,597 of JAESVK010000960.1, forward strand.
CATAACTAGTCTGACGTTTGGTAGTAAGTTATCTAAACGGGTTTATTACGATAGGCCGAAAACATTTTGAATCGGTCAAAAATGATGTACCACACTAAAAATCGGTCAATGATTGTGAAGGCCGAAAATCTCGAAGCAAGATTCTTAGAAGGCCGAAAATAAGATAAGATAATATATATATTCGGTCTATGAAATATCGGCCATAAAAAGAACAGGCCAACAAGATATTCTCTATCAAATATGGCCTTGATAACTTTGATACAGCCAATACATGGAAGGCACGTGGCAATATCTGATGAGGAGCTCAAATGTATGTTGATATCTGATGAGAAACGTGGCAACGTGGCAACAACTGGCTGGGAGTTCGAATGCACGTTCATATATGAAGACCAGATCAAAGATATTGAAGATACACGATCTCAACTAATCCCATAAAATGTGGAACGGCTATAACCTTTAGCCAACCGGGATTTGACACATGGAATTAGTTACAAACACATTCGACCTCTATAAAAGCTGAAAGGGACAAAGAAACAAAGGATCCACGATCAAAATCAAGCATTAGCTTTTTAATCTTTTAGTCTTGTTTTTAGCTTTCTTAGTCGCTTTTCATTTTCTTAGGAGTAATCTATTGTAACTGAAGAATCCAAACTCTGGTTTGGTCAGGGATTAGTCTCTGTTCATCTTTATTTGAAAGCTCATTCAGCAAATTTGTACTCAGCCAACACATGGTACGTATTTGTTTATTTTGAGTTTATTACATTCCAACCTCATTTATTTCATTTTTAACATTGCAAAAGTCCTTGAGGCTTCAAGGCAAGGAGAACCTGCACTCATTTTATTGATTGTAGTTGGCACGCCCGCAATTCACACACATCTCTCTAGAAAACCGGTTTGCAAGCCAACACACCGGCCGAGATTGTAGCAATAGAAACCCTCCCCCAACATGTTTAGTCGAACGTGGAAAGTGGGTTGATGCATACCCATGACAAGCCAGCCTACTAAATTCAAGCAGTGTTTTGGGGAAAGGGATGTCGTGCATCATCCGTGCGCCAAAATTTGAAAACTGATCTAAGGGCATTTTTGTCCTATTTTATACAAATATGGAGTGTCATGTATCTGTGAAAATCCAAGGGGTGTATTGGTATAAGGCTCTAATACTAAGGGCTTATTGGTATACGACCCTAAAAAATTTGGTAAAAACATTTAGTTCATCTAGCATTACTCTAATATTTTGTACGAAGAATGCTAGATGAACCAAATCTTAGACTAAAATTTTCAAATCAAATGATGTGTTAGAATAATATTGTCTTGATTTTTATGAATTTCAAAAATGCACATAAGTAAAGGAGATATCTTACAAATATATTATTTGATTTAAAAAAATTAGTTGAAATTTTGGTCCATTTAGCGTTCTTCAAAATATTACCTCTCGAGTAATGTTAGATAGACCAAATCTTAGACCAAACACTTCAATGCAGTTAAAAAATACACAAAAATTGAGGAGATGTCTTGCTGCCACATCATTTAATTTAAAAATTTTAGTCCACTTAGCATTTTTCCTTTTTGTGCGGGACCGAACCGTAAAATTCAAGGGTCGAAACCAATGATACAGTGGGAAAACCTAGCTGCCTAGCACAAAATTGATTCTTGAACTTCAAACTTCATGCCTATATATGCTTCCATCATGTGAGGTCAGCATGTCTTCGATATCTTTCTTTCTTTTTGGTAGAGTATGTCTTAGATATCTTCAGGTCTGCTATATGCCCAGCTTGTTAATTTTCCCTCTTCAACAATAAAAGTGTTCTTAATTTAATTAAAAAATTTTATAAAGACTAATTTATTTTCTAATATAATAAATTTTTCAAACAATTAAATACCATGTAATTTACACTATATTTCTTATTTTTATAAAAAAATAAATGTAATTTTGTCAATATTTATGCAAGCATGAAGTTAGTAAATAATTGTATGATACATGTTTCGAAAAATTGACCTTTCGATTAGATACTATACTTATTTATGCATGCCAAAAATTATTGTGATCTAACAGTCAGTTTCATAAAAATGTCACTGAGAAAAACTGTAACAATTTTCAGTGGTCACAATTTTTCAGCCTATATTTTGAGATCATTGTAATTTTTGACATGCATGACATCCATAAGAAGAATATCTAATCCAACGGTCAGTTTTTTAAAATATCTATCCTACAATTATCTATTAGCTTCATGCTTACATAAAATGTATAAGCATATGCTGCCTAGATCAGGACTATATATATATATATATATACTTACAAAGATTTCCAGGGGTGCATTATTAATATATGCTTATTATTACATATTTACTAGTGCACTAATGTGAAGTGTTTCTTTAACCTTCCCTTTTTTAACTTTTTTTTCTCATTCATTCTCTTCTATTATTCAATTTGACTCCACTTTAAAATGACATAGCATTATAACATTAATCCAACTAATTAATTTAAATTTATATTTTTTGAAATTTTCTATTCATTACATGCAGACCCATCTAAGTTTCTTTTCTCTCTCCATAATTTTTTTCCTCTTTTAATTTAAATTACAAGTCATATCTAATTTCTCCCATCTCATTTTGATTATTTTTTCTTTCATTTTTATTTAAAAAAATTAATATCACTTGACTTTCTTCTTTCTATGTGTTATTTTGATTTTTTTTCCCCTTTTATTTTGTTGAATAATATATAGTCTTATTTTTTGTTTATCTCTCTTTCATTTTTTATCATTCTCATTTATTAAAACTAGCCATAACGATTTTTTATTAAAGATAGTTTCATTAAATCAAAAAATTTTAAAAAGTATTTTTTATATTTTAAAATAATTTGAATACGGAGAATAATGAAAACTTGTTCGAGAAGTCGTTGAGTATTGAGAGTTCATATCTTCGTATGAAGTTGAATTCTGTTCAAATTCAAAGTTTTCAGTTGTGGGCACAAATACCGTTTGGTGGGAGCTTTAGTTAACATAATCGAGTAAGGATGTTTTTAATTATTTTATAATAATCCATTTTCATTGGAAGTCATATGATATATATTTTAAAATATCGACCATTTGATTAGATAATCCTCTTATGTAGGGGCGAAGTCAGGAATTCAAGCGAGGGGAGGCGAACTTTAATTAGTTGTTAATAGTTTATCCAATTCAAAAAATCAAGAACATTTTTGTTCTTTTTTTTTTTTTTTTTTTTTTTGTCTCATTAGATTGAGGTAAAAAAATTGCAAAAATTATATTTCGTTGATATTTGATAAACCATATTTTAATTCTTTACATTTACAATTATCCTCAACAGGACCACATCTTTTGAAAACATTATATGATGGCTTCATTATCAATGCTATTAAATTCTCATCTCTTAATAAACACAATCAAGTTATCATTTATGAATTGATGTCCCATTTTGTTACGCAATCGATTCTTCTGTGTTGCCCATTGCCACAGGTGTTTAGCAATGGGATTTGGATTTGCTGTTGATCAATGTTAGATCAACACCCATGTTGACCCATCTATCGTGGTAAAGCCTATACTAAGAAATAACAATCAGCAGAAAATTCTTATATCAGAGCCAATTTTAGAAATCACAAAACTACAAAAATGCTAATAGACCTTCATGTGGTCAATTGCAAAACAAATTTTGAAAATCTGACCATTGAACTAGAGACCCCTCTTATGTATGTCAAGCCTATAAAAAATCACAGTGATTCAACAACCAATTTTTGAAAAAACTTGATCATGAAAAAATGATGATATTTTGAAGAACAAAATAATCACATTTTTCACAATGACAATTTTTTTTTAAAATGATTGTTGGATCACCATGATTATTCCTCAAAAAGTGAGTGAAAAATATAGGATTATTGCTCAAAAAGCTTTGTCCTTTAGTACTCAAATCAAGACAAACAAAGGAAGACCTTTAGATCTCCTCATATCATTATATTGAGGCATCCTAGAAGTTGATCAATAGGTGTTGATCTAAGCTTAGATCAAGAGCAAATCCAAATTCGTAGCGATGCAGCCGCTAACATGCAAATAATCCAGCCTCACAGAGATTGCGTGAAAAGCTGAAGAAGGGACTGAAACGTGAATTAGGGTGGGTTTTTGCCTTTTATAGGGAGGGTAAAGCATAAGAGGGTTAAAAAAAATCAGGGGATGAGGGGAGGCAGGATTAAATTGTTAAAAAATATAAGGTATAATTAATTTAAAAAAAAAAATTCAGGGATGGCACCAAAAAATATAAGATATAATTAATTTTTAAAAAAATTTCAAGAATGGCAGGTGCCACCTCTCACCCCTTAGTAGCTTCGCCCCTACTCTTATGCATATCATGTCTCTAAGAAATTATAGTGATCTCACAAACGGTTTTTAAAATATAAACAGTAAAAAACTACAGTAGCCTCTATTGTTGGATGCTTTCACAGTATTTACCTGTCAATATTTTGAAAATTAGCAGTTGGATTAATGTGAGATTTGGCAGACATGATATAAATAGAAAGATTATCTAATCCAACAGTCAATTTTTGAAAATAATTATTTCAGTAAAATAGACTAATGCTAAAATAGGTAAATCCGTTCTTACATAACCGGGGCCATGACTTTGGTGAGTTTTATTTTCTGCCTTTCCCAGTCTGTTTCTCGCTGTTTGGTGCGCGAACTTGGACTCTTTCTTTATTTGTTTATTTTTCGGTTAACAGTTTCTGGACTGTATTTCTCAGTGTTATTAAACCCAGACCGGACCGGCCGGTTCAACCTGTTGGACTGGGAACCGATCCCCTCTCCGGCTGGTTCAACCCACAAAAACCCGTTTTTCAAATAAACCTTTCAACCCGGCGGTTCAACCGGTCAAACCGGTTAAAAAACCGGTCAACCCGAGTTTTTTTTTTAAAAAAAATAATTTTTAAAATATTTTTAAGGTGCTAAAATGACTAAAATAGTCTCAATATTTGTAATGACTGCACATAAATTCAAATATATGAATTGATTGTACAAACATTTTTAAAAAATTATATTTTGAATCATTTATAGCTTTTATTCTAATAAATAATTAAATAAATAAATAAATAATATATTTATGACGTCACGGTTCAACCCGGCGGTTCAACCGGTTGAACCGATTGACCCTTAACCCGGTAACTTTTCCTGTTCGATGAACAGTCCGGTTTTTAAAACATTGGTATTTCTCCATATTTTCCTCTCTCTGTCCAGAAGCTGTTGGAAATTAAATTCACAAAAGAATAAAAAATAATCACTCAAAATATTAAGCACAATACACAACAAAAATTTACGTGGCTCAGCTAAATTGTCTACGTCCATGGGAATGATAGTGTTCTTCACTATGAGAGAAAAATGAGTACAACTGGTACAAGAATTCCACTTAGAATTGTACCCCAAATCCAAATCTTGAACCCAAGTACACCCCACTCAACTCACACTCTCAATACCCTTAAGATGACTTAATCCACCAGGATTATGGAAAAAACTTACCAAAATAGAGTTACTATTCACGAGCCTAAACAGCACAAAAGAATGCTCTAAATCCAATCTCCACCGTTCATATTGTAGAACACTGAGTCGTGAACCCTCCTACCAAATTTCAGCTCAATCGAACCATGGATGATTGCCAAACAGAGCGCTGGACGAAATCTGGACAATTGTTGTTCTCCCTTACTTGCTCCTTTTTACATGGAATACCTCTCACTCACTCCTTTAATTTCTTCACCCACTGCTACACACGCACACAATATATATATATATATATATATACTAGTGTTGACCCGCGCAATGCGCGGCCTGCACGATAACACAACCAATACAAAAAATCAACTCTATTCACTGAACATGATAATATAAAAACCTCCGTTTAATTTGGGAGTAAAAATGAGAAAATAAAACGGCATATAAATTTATAAAAGTTAAAATTTTCATTGTTTGAGACCCAAGAAAACAAAACCCTCTGCTAAACTGAGCCCAGCACAGCTATTTGTCATAGTTCAGGTTAGGATTCAATTTTTATAGAAACCAAAACAATATAGATACTGCATCTATACATCACTAATCTATCACCACATATATAGAATATAAATAAATAAAAATTCAACCTCTATAAACTTTTCTCTTAAAATAAAACACTAAGTCACGGACGCTAACCCCATGCTTCAATCTATCTTCAAATCAAACCCCAGTAATAAAAATAAAATAAAATAAAAATTACTTACAGTCAAAGGAAGTGCAACACCTTTAAGCCCTAAGCAAGAGTGAGAGTTAGACAAATCAAGTATAACATAAAAGCAGTTCAAAGATAATTGTTTGAACAAAAACTGGGCACATTAATTGGTTCATAACCAAACTGAACAAAATTACAGCATCGGCAAACAGGCCCTAATGCAACAATACATACCCCGAGGTCTTAAGACCGCTCAAATTAACTTTATTTTCATGTTTATCTGTTTGGGTGGGGGACCAATTAAGCATGCTAAAAAATACTGACAAACACAAAGCTAAACTAAACACACACTATTGATCGAAGCTTCTCCACCTCTGTGGCATTAATATTGTAATAAATAATAAATAGACTTGTTAATCTATCTATCTATAATTTTTTTTGGGAGAGTGTATACTTGGAATGTGAAGGGTTGCATAAATTGTTGTGCATCTGGTGGGAATTAAAGATAATGGGTGTGTTTGAACCAATAGAAATGAATGAATGGAGTGAATCAAGGAGAGAAGAGTATGAGGGAGGGAAGTAATTCTAGGCCGCCACATCAGCACAACTGCTCTATATATAATAAGATATATATATATATATATATATATATATATATATATATATATATATATTGGGCAGAAGTATAAAAACTAATTTTATGTTTTGATTCGCAATTATAAAACCAAAGCGTCAACTAATCAAATTCATGTAATCAGTCCAATTTTAGTCACTTCTCCAACCGGTGGGCTATTGAACTGTAATTGATGAATTGAGCTTGGATTCAAGCCTCCTTTGACATGCTTCAATATTTTTAACTCCATGTTTATTACTCTTGTAAGATAAACAAAAAGAGTTGATAGAACAACAGATATAATTATGATAAAGGGTTTGCTGTCAAAACAGTATTGAGACCAAAATTTTCAGCCTAATTATGGTGGAGAAAAACTTGGGTGGATCGGTGGTACCATGTTACAGTGATGACATGGTGAGATCAGCCAATAAAGGGTCAAGAAATTGATTATATATTACTCCCTCCGGGTTAAAAAAAATAATAATAATAACTATTAAAAAATTAAGACAACCACCAATTCATAAATAATTGTACATAAATGTTATGAGCAGTTATTTTAGGTACAATTCTGGATTAGTAATAACATTTTTAAAAAATAAAAATAAAGGCAACATCGATTCCAATATTAACAATAATGGTGATTGATCAAACAGAAGAAGAAAGCATTGTTTTAAAAACCGGACCGTTCATCGAACCGGAAAAGTTACCGGGTTAAGGGTCAACCGGTTGAACCGCCGGGTTGAACCGTGACGTCATAAATATATTATTTATTTATTAGAATAAAAGCTATAAATGATTCAAAATATAATTTTTTTTAAATGTTTGTACAATCAATTCTTATATTTGAATTTATGTGCAGTCATTACAATATTGGGACTATTTTAGTCATTTTAGCACCTTAAAAAAAATTGAAAAAAATATATTTTTTTTTTTTAAAAAAAAAAAGTCCGGGTTGACAGGTTTTTTGACCGGTTGAACCGGTTGAATCGCCGGATTGAACGGTTTATTTGAAAAACGGGTTTTTGGGGGTTGAACCAGCCGGAGAGGGGACCGGTTCCCGGTTGAACCGGCCGATCCGGTCCGGGTTTAATAACAATGGAAGAAAGCATATTGCAACTTGCAAGAAATTAAGAACCTAACAATTACAAACTACAAGCCAAGGATCAAAGAAATCCAATCTAAGCAAAAAGAGGTGTCTTTATTATTATTATTATTATTATTATTATTATTATATATAATTGAATTACACCTCCCAAAACAAAAACCCCGAAGGCGGCGCCGGACCCATAGGCTGTTATTACAACAATCACCCCCTCCGCCTATGTGGGATGATTTTCCACAGCTACACCCCTCATTGAAGATAATCTGCACTCTCTGACTCAGGGTGCGCTCATCCAAGAGATGCCGTATAAAGCTTACGTTGCAGTGTGATGTGGCCCCATCTCTCTTACATCAGTGGAGAAAACATTGTCACTAATTAAATCAATTGCCAATTTGAAGCAAAAAGTAACTTTTCTTTTTTCAACTGTAGGCATTTTTGTTTGACCAATTTTAAATGTGTCTTTATCCTCATTCTTAGGCCTCCACACTTACTTCAACTTTGGTTGTACAGTACTTACCTTGAGCTTGACATCAATTCCAAGAATCACCACACATCCATCAAGTTTGTACAAATTGTTGATTCTCTTCCCTAGCAATAACACATGTCCTCCCTTGAAAATTTGGAGAATTCTACCACTGGACGAAAAGTTGCATCCCTTAAAATCAAACATACCTAAAGAAATTAAATTTTTCTTTAATTTTGGCACATGTTGAACATTAGCCAAACTAATGAAATTTCCATCATCATATCCATTTGAAATCTCACACTACCAATACCAACAACATTGCTCACGGTATTGTTTGCCATTCCAACTGTGCCCCCCTTGCATTTTTTATAACTTGAAAAATGATTCTTCAACGAACACATGTGAAAAAAGCAATCTGATTCAAGCAGCCAATCCAATTTCTTAGAATTTTGAGAAACTGAAAATAAATAATCTTCATCGAATTACAAGACTGCACTAGTAACTTCAGCTTTTTCTTTTCCTTTGAGAGCTTTCAACTTCTCATACTTCCAAATTTTGTGACCCTCTTCATCACAGAAATAGCACCGCATCGGATCTTGAGTCTTGGAACGCCCTTTGTATTGCCTAGAGCCATCTTGCCTTTCCCTTATTCTGCCCTTGTTTTGGCCATGGTTCGACCTTTAACTAACTGTTCAAAATTCAACTTCATGACCTGATTCTCAAAATTACGTCAAGAGGATTTCACCTAATTATCTTCAGATTAAACTCATTTTCAACTGATCACATTTTTATATTTCTCAATCAGTCCTTATAATTTTTTAATTGAACTTAATTTCTCTATATAAAACCTTGAATCATTAAAAAAAAAAAATTCCCAATTTAAAATGGCACCTCCATTCCTATATATACAGAATAGGAAGAAAAGCATTCAACCCAATTCAACCCAATTTTGCATATTTTGGATAGGATTTTAGAAAGACTTTCTTGCTTTTAAAAGCTAAATCAATAAATTTTTTTTATTATTATTATCTACACTTTAATACTTCGAACTTTGGGGATAATTTCAATTTAGAACCTAAATTTTTAATTTGATCAATTTATGATAAATTTTTAAAAATTTGTTTCAATGTAGGACAAAACTGGATCGTCATATGCTTAAGTAGCGGAAACTCCATCTCTACACCTCACGTGGCATCCTAGTTGGAGCCTACATATATCCTATCTTTTAAAAATATTTTAAATATTTTTCATTTCTATTTTTCTTATTGATTTAATAGGTGATTTGGTAATTTAGGATTTTATTTTGGGGGTTTTTAGATAATTTTGGGATTCGGGTATGCGATTGGTTCTAAGTGTGGTATATATTAGAGGTTCAGCGAGGAGGTTGGGCATGGAAGAGGGGATGTTGGTTGATGAAATCTAGCATGCTTTTGGTGACAATGCCTCTAATGCTGATAAATATGTCAAGCGCACGATCATTAGAGGAATATACTCGATAATAGAAATGTGCATGATTGTAGGGCGTATTTAGCAGGGTCATTCTGGGATTGGTCACCGCTTTGATGTTATATATATATATATATATATATACCTTGACCAACCATCCATTAGGCCACAATTTGTACGGCCACAATTAATCCAATCAAGCCATTTTAAGAGTTATTATAAGATAAGAAGTGGGGCCTCCCTTTTTCTCTTTTGTAAACCTGTTACGTGCTTAAGTCTCTGTTTTGTTTCATGCTTCTAGAATAAGTGGATTAATTCTGTTAAGTGATCCTATTTTGTAGGGATAATTATAAGTTGTTAAGATAGGTCTGTTACCTAGAGAAGAACTAGTCTTCTCTATTCTTTGAGTTATCCTTGTACCTATTTTCCTATTTTGTTGGTATTGCCGTTGTAATTCATTGCCTATAAAAGGTAGTGAAAGTCATGAATAAAATCATCAGAATCAATTCTTAACTTGTGTTCACTTGGAGGTCAAGGTTCCTCTGTCAACCTACCACTTCAATTAGCTATTTCCATCATAGGTTCCAATAAACAAAAGAGGAATAATCCTCAGTACGTACCAAATTGGAATCAGAGCAAGGGCATGGATCAAAGAGTGGAGAAGCTGGAGAATGAAGTCAGTACAATCGCTAATGGTCAACAGCAGATTATAGAGAAGCTTACTGAGCTATTTGATAAGCTAAATTCACAAACCACTACGTCTCCATCCAACTCTGAGCTTAATGAAGGAGAGAACTCAATGGCTCCACTACAGAACCATGGTGGATGATCTGGCCAAACTCTTGGGACCCGTCAAAATGGATCACAGCAATCTTATGCTCCAAAATTCGTCAAACTTGATTTTCCTCGTTTTAATAGCGAAGAAGATACGATGAGTTGGGTATGTAGGGTGGAACAATTCTTTCAATTCCATCAAACGCCGGAAGAAGAACGTGTGGCACTTGCATCCTTTCATTTGGAGGGAGATGCTCAGCTATGGTACCAGTTATTGAAAAAAGAAGGGAATGTAATGACTTGGCAAGAGTTTTGTGATGGCTTACATGCTAGGTATGGGCTAACCCAATTCCAAGACTTCTTTGGGGAATTAACAAAGCTTCAGCAAGTTGGGTCAGTACATGATTATCAAACCCAATTTGAGAAGTTATTAGCTAAAGTGGGACACCTTCCTCCAACCCACCAAGTCAGCTATTTCATTAGCGGGTTAAAGGATACAATCAAGGCTGATGTCCTATCTGGGCGTCCTATGACTTTGTCATCTGCCATTGGACTAGCTCGATTGTACGAAGCTCGTAATATCTCACAACGGCGAAGTACTTCCACGCCTGACACAAAGGGTAATTTTTCGGTCAACAAGGAAACAACAACCAATCGTTCTACTCTTCCAGTTCGACGACTGTCTTCCACTGAAATACAAGAACGGCGAGCAAAGGGGTTATGCTATAACTGTAACGAGAAGTTTGTTCCAGGACACCGATGCAAGAAATTGTTCTTGATTGAATCCTGTTATGAAGAAGTAGATGGTGACAATATTATGGATGTGGAAGAGGCCGCTCGTGAAGACTTTATAGAAAAGCCTGAGATTTCCTTGCATGCTATTTCAGGTGCACGAGCATCCGAAACTATAAGAATAGAAGGAGGAATCAGACGCGTATCAACCATTGTTTTGGTGGATTCGGGAAGCACTCATAATTTTATGAGTGAAATTCTTGCTAAAAAGGTGGGCCTACAACCTGAGTGTGGAGGAAAGTTGGAAGTTGTGGTAGCTTCAGGTGAAAAATTATCCAGCCCGGGTAAGTGCACGAATATAAAATTAACTTTGCAAGGAGTACCTATTTTTGTAGATTTTTATTTGCTTCCCTTAGAAGGATATGAAATTGTGTTGGGCACGCAATGGTTGCGTACACTTGGCCCAATTTTGTGGGACTTTGCAAAGTTGCAGATGAAATTCAAGATAACAGAAAAAGAGGTGGTCCTTCAAGGAGTGTCCATTCCAGATGATAAGTTTATTGGGGACATGGAATTCAGCCGTGAAGCAAGAAAAGTTAAAAAAGGGATGTTGCTCCAATTATTTACACTTGGGATCCCACTTCCCAAATGTAAGGCTGAATGTCAACCTCCACAATTGCAGCAGATTCTAGAGAAATTTCAAAATTTGTTTGAAGAGCCCCAAGGTCTTCCGCCTTCAAGAGCACAAGATCACAAAATTCCTTTGATGAAAGGAAGCGGACCTGTGTGTGTCAAGCCATACCACTACCCACATTATCAGAAGGCCGAGATCGAGAAGTTGGTGGCTAGAATGCTCTCCACAGGAGTGATCAAACCCAGTAACAGCCCTTATTCATCACCAGTCATCTTAGTTAAAAAACATAATGGATCATGGCGTATGTGTGTCGACTATCGTGCCCTTAACAAGATCACAATTAAAGACCGATTTCCGATTCCAGTTATTGATGAGTTGTTGGATGAATTAAATGGAGCAAAAATATTTTCTAAGCTGGATTTGCGAAGCGGTTATCATCAAATTCGAGTGGTACCGGAAGACACAGCAAAGACGGCATTTCGGACACATCATGGCCACTATGAGTTTTTGGTAATGCCATTCGGCCTTACCAATGCTCCATCTACATTCCAAGCCTTAATGAATGAGGTATTTCAAGCTTATTTGCGGAAATTCGTCTTGGTATTTTTTGATGATATTCTTGTAAATAGCAAATCTTGGGATGAACATTTCCTGCATTTAAAACTTGTATTGGCTACACTAAGATCTAACCAGTTATTTGTTAACAAAGAAAAATGTCAGTTTGGCCAAAGTAAGGTGCAATACCTCGGCCATGTAATCACTGATGCAGGTGTGGCTGTGGATCCGGACAAAATTGCTGCGATGATAAGTTGGCCAAAGCTTACCACACTAAAGGCGTTGAGAGGTTTCCCTGGGCTGACCGGTTATTACCGAAAGTTTATTCAAAACTTCGGAAAAATAGCTACTCCACTTAACAAAATGTTGAAGAAAGACTCTTTCGCTTGGACACCAGCAGCTGAGTATGCATTTCAAAATCTAAAGGAGGCCATGACTAAAGCTCCGGTGTTAGCTTTACCAGATTTCTCCAACAAATTTATTGTTGAATGTGATGCAAGTGGATCGAGTGTGGGTGCGGTCCAAATGCAAGAACGACCAATAGCATTTTTCAGCCAGGCACTTAATGGAAGGAACTTGCTGTTGTCCACGTATGAGAAGGAGATCGTAGCATTAGTAAGGGCTGTACAGAAGTGGCGACCTTACTTGTTGGGACGACAGTTCGTGGTAAGAACCGATCATAGCAGCTTGAGGTATTTGTGGCACCAGAGAATTACCACTATAGCTCAGCAAAGATCGCTATATAAGTTAATGGGGTTTGATTTTGTTATTGAGTATAAAAAGGGGAAAGAAAACATTGTGGCTGATGCTCTTTCTAGAAGGGAAGATTCAGGAGGTCAAACTGGAGAGTTAATAGCTATTAGTCAACCAATTCCTAATTAGGTGGAGGCTATAAAGGAAGAGGTAAATAATACCAATTCAGTTTTGCAGGGGTTGGTTCAACGCATTAAGGAGGACGAGGTGGTGGGCCCGTGGAAGCTTAAAGAAGGTGTTTTTTTTTTTAAGGAAAGAATTTATTTTGCTGAAAATTCTTCCTTAATTAATGATATTATTGGTCAATTTCACAACAGTACCCATGAAGGATATCAAAAAACTCTCTAGAGAATTAGAGCAAATTTTATTTGGACGGGGATGAGAAGAACAATTCGAGAATTTATTGCAGCCTGTGATATATGCCAACGTCACAAGGCAGAACAACTTGCTCCTGCAGGCTTACTCCAACCACTTCCTATTCCGAGTCAGGTATGGGAGGATATTTCTAGGGATTTCATTGAGGGGTTGCCTATGTTAAATGGGAAAACTACTATCATGGTAGTTGTTGATAGGCTGTCTAAATATGCACATTTAATTTGCTTATCACACCCTTACACGGCTGTTAGAGTTGCAAAAATTTTCTTTGATAATATCTTTAAGTTTCATGGAATGCCACGGACCATTGTTTGCGATCGTGATGCGACATTCACAAGTATATTTTGGTCAGAATTGTTTAAGCTGAATGGCACTGACTTTAATTATAGTTCGGCGTATCATCCCCAAACCGATGGACAAAGCGAAGTGGTAAACCGTACAATAGAGATGTATTTGCGATGCTTCACAAGTCAACAACCGAAGGAGTGGAGTAAGTGGTTAGCTTGGGCTGAGTATTGTTATAATACCAGTTGGCATTCGGCTATTAAAACCACCCCGTTGAAGTTGTTTATGGACGGTCACCACCCACTCTATTATCCTATATTCCAGGTATGGCAAAGGTTGAAGCTGTGGAGAGGCAATTAATGGATCGTGATCGAATTATCAAAGAGCTACAGGAGACACTCAAGGGAGCTCAGTCACGCATGAAAAAGGTATACGATCGCCATCACAGAGAAAGAGAATTTGAAGAAGGGGATTTGGTCTACCTTAAGCTCTAACCATATCGGCAAGCATCGATATCTATGAGAAGAAATTTTAAGCTCTCCCCTAAATATTATGGACCGTTCAAGGTTGTGAAAAAAATAGGAGCAGTAGCTTATAAATTAGATTTGCCTAAGGAGTCGCGGATCCATCCGGTCTTTCATGTTTCACTATTAAAAAAAAAGATTGGTGAGAAGATTTCTATACAAACAGAGCTTCCTATTGTACGAAATGGTGATGAAATTCCTTGCACCAAGCCACAAGCAGTTTTGGATCGACGGGTGCATAAAAAGAAAGAAGAAGTTCTCATCCATTGGCAAGGATTGTCACCTGATGAAGCTACTTGGGAAGATCTTGCAACCATGGAGAAGCAGTTTCCTGGACATGGCCTTGGGGACAAGGCTGATTTTTAAGGGCAAGGGAGTTGTTACGTGCTTAAGTCTCTGTTTTGATTCATGCTTCTAGAATAAGTGGATTAATTCTATTAAGTGGTCCTATTTTGTAGGGATAATTATAAGTTAAGATAGGTCTGTTACCTAGAGAAGAACTAGTCTTCTCTATTCTTTGAGTTATCCTTGTAACTATTTTCCTATTTTGTTGGTATTGCCGTTGTAATTCATTGCCTATTAAAGGCAGTGAAAGTCATGAATAAAATCATCAAAATCAATTCTTAAATTGTGTTCACTTTGAGGTCAAGGTTCCTCTGTCAACCAACCACTTCAATTAGCTATTTCCATCATAGGTTCTAATAAACAAAAGAGGAATAATCCTCAGTACGTACTGTGGACACCCCATTTTTACCAATTATTTCTACTATGTGTTCATACAAATGATCAACTAGAATAGCTGATCATTGGGTGAGGAATTGGCCTTGTAAAGACCAAATTGCCCAGATTGCCCTTTTCTGAGGAAAAGGACAATTCATTATTTCATGTGTACATTTGGATTGGAATCAACCCATTTGTATTGCATTTGACTTTTGAGGTGTTTTAGAACATCCCTGTAAATTTTCATGGCATTCTGATGAGAGCTCGATAGGTAATTAGGGTTTTTGCGACTTGAATGGCATTTTCGTCATTTTTCTCGTATAATTTCCGAATGACCTCCGAATTCGAAACGGATTGTTTCATGAGGTTTATATGGATGTAGGGAGTGTATTTGATGTGTCAATTGAGCCTTTGAATGGTTGGGATAGATTCTCCCAAAATCGATCCCACGGGCAAGAATGAGCTGAATTAGGGTTTCGATCAAATCGACCGTGAATTGGTCATTTTCACCAAAATGAAAGATTTTCAAAACATGTTGTCAAGTACCAATTTCATATTAAAACCATGTTTTTAGAAGTGGTGCAAGCATAATTGATCAATTTTACAAAACAAAGAATGGTCATATGACCAATTTTGGCACAATCGGGTCAATTAGCTAGCTTTTTGCTAAAACCCTTGACCATGGTCAAGTATTTTTAACCCAAAAACATTCTAAAAATGTGGAGGATCAAAACACGGTCGTTTTGAGCCCTGAACCATCGAATTTGGATCAGATTTGACCAAAATATGGCCAAAATATGCAAACCCTAGAATTTGGGGAACAAATTTGGGAAGTCACTACGGTGACCGTCCTAGCTAGGACGGCCAACCGTCCAGCCCAGGACGGCCAGCCGTCCAGGCTAGGATGGTCACCAGCATGGTCGAGCCAATTTTGCCATTTTGGAAAATTTCACCTATTTTGGCCGATTTGACTTGATTTTTTGGGAGGATTTCGAACTTGGTTCAGCTTGCAAACCCTAGGAGGATTTGTTCTAAACCCTAGGATCATTTTTAGAGGATTAAATCCTAACCATTCAAGGATTTGAACCCTAGCTCTATATATACTGCACTATGGAGTTAGAGAGAGGGAGGAGGAGAATTTTAGGGTTTTTGGGAGAGGAGGCTACAGATTTTTGGAGGCTCTTCATTCTTACACCATTGAAGGGGTAAGAACTCAAGGCTAGGAGCTTGGAGGAGGCTAGCCAAGAAGGAGATCGAAGGGTAAATCCTTAACCTTGACCCTCATTTTTCATGGTTTCTTACATAAGTTTATGAGGCTATGTTGTAAGTCCTCTTGATTTTCATATGATATGAATTCTCTCTTCTTTTTCTTTCTACTATGAGTATGTTTAACATGATAGGGTTAGTTTTATTCGTTATTTCATGTCATATGCATGTTAGGGTTAGCTATATTATTATTTTATGTGATTAAATGTGATTAGGGTTAACTTAGTTAGGGTTTTATGTAAGTATGCATGCTAGGGTTAGCTTTGTCATGATTTTATATGTAGATGCATGGTTAGGACTAGTTTTATTGATATTTTATGTATAGATGCATGATTAAAATTAGTTTTATTTTCATTCTATGTGAGTAAGCATGATTAGGGTAGTTTTTATCATTATTTTATGTGAGTATACATGTTAGGGTTAGCTATATTATTTTATGTGATTTTATGTGATTAGGATGCATGTTTAGGGTTGTTTAGTTTAGTCATTATTTTATATGAATATGCATATTAGGGTTAATATGTATGATTAGGTTAGCATTGTTGTGATTTATGTTAGTATGCATGTTTAGGATTAGTTAGTTTTGTCGTGATTTTATGTATGCATGCATGAGTAGGGTTAGATTTATGGTTATTTTGTGTACAAGCATGTTAAAATAAATATTGGTGTATTCATATTGTTATTTGAATCTCTCGATGTTTAATTGATGATTTTAATGATAACATGAGTATACTAGTATGTTATTTCGACATGTGATGAGTCTTGAGTCTTTTTGCTTATGTTTTATATGATTATTTAAACACTTGCCATGGATTTGATCATTTGAATATGAAAAATGTGTACGAGGGAGCGTGCAAAGGTGAGATCCTTCCCTTGTGATTTTTTTATGATTATTTGAAGCACTCGGCTTGGATTTATTGGTTTGAATATATAAAATGTGTACGAGGGAGCGTGCAAAGGTGAGATCCTTCCCTTGTGTTTAAATTAATTATGTAAGCATATTTTTGTGTAGTTTTTGATATGTTTTGCATGGTAATTTAATCAAGAATGATAAATTGTATGCTAGGGTATTTATTCATTATTAACTATGGATTAAGAATGATTTTTAGGCCATTAAAAGTGTATATTCAAATCTGTCCAGATTTGGATATATACTTTTAAATGGTTTAATTATCATTTTTAAGCCATGTTTTGCATGATTTTTGTAGTTTATTTTGTATATTCATATAGAAAGCATGCTAGGACATTTTCACATTTTTTATTCTTTATTTTCATGATTTTTAGAGTGGTTAAAGGTTAATGCTCAAATCTGTCCGGATTTTTTTATGCCTTTAAATCACTTCTAAAAATTATTTTAAGGCCAAATCCAACTTAGAAATATGCTTAGGCTCACATAGATTAATTAGTGTGCATTTAGGGGTATTTCAATGCATTTTTAGAATTAATTGCATGCTTATTTGTTTAAATTTCAGCATGCATTGCATTAGTATTTTTAGATTTTTAGATTAACTTTAGGGCTAGTTAGAGACCCTAGGATTAGGAAGGTCACTTGACCTTCCCTGGGAATTTCCTTTGTTGTAAAAGTCAGACTCAGATTTGAGTATTTTAATCGATTTGATTGTCTATCTTCGAGAGATTTTCCAAAAATGATTTTGATATAATAAACATGATTTTATGAGATATTTGATTATTAAATGATTTTCAAAAAGATTTGAAATGTTTTAAAGATTTTTACTTTGGAATGAAATTCCTCCCATATGATTTGTTTTCTTGAAAATCTTTGAAAAAGATTTTTAATTGGAATTGAATTCTAAAGATAAGAATTGTTTTAGAATATTTGGATCTTAAGAAAGTCTTTTAATTTGAAATGATTTCAAATAAATGATTTTAAACAAACAAAAACTCTCGAAGTTAGAGTCTTGAATTAGGTTGAATACCTTTGATGATGTGATCGATTACAATAGGAGAGTCCTAGGGTAGTCGAACTACGTGGACTTTAATACTTGCTAGGTGATACTAGTAAGTTACGTAGGCGCTAATAGGGCTCAAGTCCGCCCTAGGATGCCCGTAGGGTGTCCTAGGTTCTTAGGGTTTGTTTGTATTTTTTTTATTATTAATATAACTAATATAGATAATGCATTTATATCACTATTTTTTGGTTGATTAGATTATTTAGGATTGTTTGCATTGAGAAATTTAAATAGCCCAAATAAATTAGAAGTCCTTTAATTAGGGCGAGGTGGGTGCCTACAAGTGAAAGCTTGGAACCTTCCCACGTCGTAACCTAGCCCCCGGATCCAACTCTGGTTTGTAGACTGTCTTTTCATTGAAAATGGAGTTTGTTTTGTTTTGATTTAAAAAATAAAATATTTTTCATGGTTTCCTTATTCCTTAAAAATAAGATGGCGACTCCTTTGTTTGATTTCTAAACCCCCCCTAATCACATCGTCCGGTGATGATGTGGACTCACACCATCAAAGCCCCGCCACGAGGCTGGTCCACACGTACCAAAACCATTTGTACGACAAAACAAAATCCTTAGATTACCTAGTCCGGTTTCATTAGCCTTCGTGGGCTGCCCATTTAAGGTACTTGAGGCTACTTTAAAATTGTAATAATTAAAATAGAAATTACTTGCTTCGACATAAATAATTTCAAGTTGATTGTTTACTGCCCACTGATTGCCACAACACAGAAGCTAATAATATATATATATATAAATTTGACTCGTGCCAACTTCTTCAATTATTTGGTCCACATGACATGGGCTGTACAAACATGGCAGCAGCACATAGAAAATCAAAATCTTATAGGCACACGAGGACACATATTCCCTTTTCTAATTACGCGTTTCATGCCTTGCTTTCTCTTTTCTAATCCTCAATTACTCTTTAATAATCTTTATTTTCCTTTTCTTTTTTTTTTATTCTAACCACTACTATATAAAATAACTAAACACCGATCAGAAATCATGCCATGGGATATGTCACTACTTATTATATCCATTTCTTTTTGCTTTTTTTCTTTTGTTAAACATTAAATCCAATTCTTTACTAATGAATGATGCCTCATCTCATTATAATATATGATCATAATCTTTTTTTTTTTCAATTTTCTTTTTTTTTTTTTGCAGAGAAAATATATGATTATTATATACGTGACAATTATTATAGTCTCACAATGGACCCAAAACAGACCATGTTTCTACATACATTCCTCCTCGGATTGTGGTTGATTTTTGTGTTTGCTTTGGGTGTGGCCCTTCCCAATGACTCGTTTCAAAACCGAATCTTACACACACAAATATTTTGAAGAACAAAGGTCACAATATTTTATAGTGACATTTTTAGAAACCGACCGTTGGATCGCTGCAATATTTGGGGAGCATAAAATTTATAAGAAGTGCATATAATTCAACAATTGGATTTTCAAATTCTATTATACAATTGGCTCTATACAAGTTTCCTTACACTACTTTGCGTAACATCACCCTATACATATATATATATGTATGTGTGTATGTGTGTGTGAGCGATCATGTACATAATCTGTAAACACCTCTAGGTGATCATTTTTGTTATATATAGATTAAAAATTGGTTGCTTGCTAGGGAAGATAGTGAACAAATGAGAGAAACGAACAAAATCAAATAAAAACCAACACAGAAGTAGAAACAGCTAAAAATGGCATCCTCAGAAGGAGCCGTGTTCAAGTATTGTACATCTTTGACCACTGCATGCATTCTATTTTGGATTTATGGAACCAAACAAACCAAAAACAAGACAGCCCCACCGCCCCAAATCATGCAATGCCTCCTTGCTAAAGGTTTGGAATCTTAAAAGCAACTTGTATTCTAAAATTTTTTAAGATAGCAGCTCAGAAGCATTTTTAAATAAATGTATTTTGATGTTGATGGCATGTTGATCTAATGGCATGCATCTCCATGTTTACAAAAGAGATTTTCGAATTTGAGTACATAGAATTATATCGATACCCAATTATTAATATTAGGGGGTTACAGATAGGGGTAGATTTCTATCGTTTGGCCAAAAAAAAGAGTACTTTGACTGACAAGGGAGGAGGGAGGATGATAAAATGACAAGGAGTGATGGATCAGTGTTGAAGGCTTGAAACATCATTCACCTTCCAAGAGCATCTTATCATGCATTTGTTGACAAGTGATGAACAAGAGCAACAAGAGTACAATAATAACGTATCAATCAACAACTCAAGGAGACAACAAATGAGGCGATAAAGTATCACTTGACTATTGTGAGTCATATCTAACTTCTCCCATCTCATTTTGATTATTATTGTTTTTCTTTTTTATTTAAAAAAAATTAATATCACTTGATTTTCTTCTTTCTCTGTGTTATTTTGATTTTTTTTTCTTTTATTTTGTTGAATAATATATACTCTTATTTTTTGTTGATCTCTCTTTCATTTTTTATCATTCTCATTTATTAAAACTAGCAATAATGATTTTTTTTATTAAAGATAGTTTCATTAAATCAAAAAAATTTAAAAAGTATATTTTATATTTTAAAATAATTTGAATATGGAGAATAATGAAATCTTATGCGAGAAGTCATTGAATATTACGAGTTCATATCTCTTGGTATGACGTTGAATTCTGTTCAAATTCAAAGTTTTCAGTTCTGGGCCCAAATACCGTTTGTGGGGAGCTTTAGTTAACATAATCAAGTAAGGATGTTTTTAATTATTTTATAATAATCCATTTTCATTGGAAGTCATATGATATATATTTTAAAAAATCGACCGTTTGATTAGATAATCCTCTTATGCATATCAAGTCTCTATGAAATTATAGTGATCCGACAAACCGTTTTTAAAATATAAATAATAAAAAACTATAATAGTATCTACCGTTGGATGCTTTCACAGTATTTACATATCAATATTTTGAAAATCAGTCGTTGGATTAATGTGAGATTTAGCATACATGATATGAATAAGAAGATTATCTAATCCAACGGTCAATTTTTTAAAATAATTATTTCAGTAAATAGACCGATAGTAAATTTGGTAAATCCGTCCTTACATAACCGGGGCCGTGACTATGGTGAGTTTCGCTTTCTGCCTTTCCCTGTCTGTTTCTCGGTTTAGCGCGCGAACTTGGACTCTTTATTTATTTGTTTAATTTTTTGTTAACACCCTCTGTCTCCAGAAGCCTCTCTCTTTTTTTGTCTTTTCCTCTCAGACCTTTGCTCCCTCTAACTCTCTTCGTTCACCATTGAGCCCTCTTCTCTGAGCACGAGCAGCGGATTTGAACTCTCTTCTCTGAGCGTGCGCGATCCACCCACTTCGTTACTTACGCCCTTAACGGCGTCACGGCCATCCGATCGTCCCGCCATACTTAGGTATTGTTTAACTTCCTCAATTATTCCTCATATAGCTATGTATTTTTTTTGTTTAATTTGGTTTTCCTTTGTAATAATTGGTATTGGGCTGATTTCTGAAAAAAGGGTGTACTATTTTTCTGATTTGGGTTGGTTTGTAATATATGCTCTTTTTTGGGAAATCGTTGGTGAAGAATTTTTTTTGTTTGAGTTGATTTTTGATGAATGGTTAGATCATGTAAAATGAGGGGTTGGGGCATTTGGTTCCTTGGAAAATGGAGGAGAAGAGCTTTTTTTTTTTGGGTTTCCATTGGAAAAATTGGTGTGTGATTCTAGCATCATTTGGATTTATTTTTCTGATTTGGGTTGGTTTGTAAAATATGCTATTTTTTTGGAAATCGTTGGCGAAGGTTGTTTTTGTTTGAGTTGATTTTGATGAGTGGTTAGATCATGTAAACTGTGGAGTTGGGGCATTTGGTTCTTTAGAAAATGGAGGAAAAGAGTTTTTTTTTTTTTTTTTTTTTATTGCAAAGTGAGAATATTTTCTATAGTTCTCAGTGACTCTGGATTAAAACTTTCATTCAATCTTCACAAATCAAGAAGGTCGAAAATCTTACCAATTTATTTGATATTAAGTTTCACCAACTTTTGATTAAATATTTTCTTCTTCTTTTTTTTTTGGACAAGGGAAGAACTTCAATAAAATAAAAATTTTCGTTAGTTCTCATAAGACCAGAAGATTTGAAGTTATATTTAAGACAAGAGTTCAGTATATTCTTAGATTAGGATCAAGGTAGGAGATTGAATGCGTGAATTTTGTTCTATTTACATGGCACATGACTATGACAGCTGTGGCATCGTGTTAGCATCGAATAGTTCAATGACGCTTAACCATTGTCACTATCTTGAACTCTCTCCAGTTACAGAGGCTGCAGCAATGGGGAGTTGGAAAGCTTTTCTCCCTTTCCTCATAATGACATGGATTCTGAGATTTGCTTCTGCTGTCAAGGGAATGCTTCCAAATGAAGGGCATCCACTGGTTGTGTTTGCATCAAATGTCACGGCTCTGGCACCACCTTCAGGTTCGCTAGTCTCTACTGACATACCGACAAAGAAGGCCCTTCTGGGCTTGGCTTCTGTTGCAATGGGAAGGATCCAAAATGAAGAGCTGCAGACATCGGTTGTGTTTGCATCAAATTTTGTCAGAGCACCAGTACCACCATCAGCTGTGTCAATCCCTACTTACATTGGGAAGAATGCCCC
>JAESVK010000960.1:80666-91000 GCA_017140935.1 Hamamelis virginiana
CAAAGAAGGCCCTTCTGAGCTCGGCTTCTGTTGCAATGGGAAGGGTTCGAAATGAGGGGCTGCAAACATCGGTTGTGTTTGCATCACATTTTGTCCAGGCTCCAGTTCAACCGTCAGCTGTGTCAATCCCTACTTAAAGTTTCATTGAAATTCTTGTTATTCCCTCTTGGTGCTAAGTATTTCTGTTCTGTGTTGTGATTTACAGCCTAAGCAAATCCACAAAATTAACAATTAAGGATTTCCTTCTCACTGCCAGAAGGAAAAGTGAATGCTATGTGAAAATCAAGAGGAGCAAAGGTGTGGTGAAGTTCAAGTTTTGTTGCCCCAAGTACCTGTACACACTCTGTATTTGACTCAGAGAAAGCAGACAAGTTGAGGCAGTCTCTTCCTAGTTGTTAAATTTTACTGATTTGGATATTACCTGTTACTGATTAGTAGTCTTATAACATACTCTCATGGGATATACATGTGCATAACAGACACAAACATATAAATGCAAATGGATGGGTATTTATTTACGAATTGAACAAATTTAGAATTGAGGGGGATGCTGGATGCATCCAACTATTTGTTTACTATGTTAATAGGGTTAATTGATTTGTGGGGGGCTGTTGGAAATAACATGGACTGATCCCTGAATGAAGGCATAAATTGTTTAGAATTTATTGGTTGATTCCTTTATTAGAATGTACATATTCATTCTCTTGACTATAATGCTTAGTTGGATGGTAATCATCTCTCTATTCATAATGACTTTCATTCTGCAATACTGTTGTCATTTCTTGATGGAGTACCATTTTGGCCACTTGGCTGGTACCAAATCACAAACCCCACCCCTAGATATCTTTTTTTAAAAAGAAAAATTATTCAGAATATAATGAAATTATGGTTCCAAAAGTTTATGAGGAGGAATACAATGAAATGAATTAGTAGACATTTATTATTTTTGAGAGGTGCATTTTCGAATTGGTCAGCTTTGAATATCTATGTAGTGTTGTGTTTATTTCCATTTTCTTAAAACAAAGACAAAATTATTATTGGAGCTGGGAGGCACATGGTGATGTACATGACAATATTGTAATAACTTGGCCATTAGGGTTATTTTGTTTTCAGTTTTACCTTATTTTCTTTAAAAAATAGAAGCAAGACATTTTGCGTTTAGCTAATGATAATCTTCTTTGTTTGAATCGGATCATCTCTATTATGATTTGCGTTGCTTGTGCAAAATGGGCCTTGGCGGGCTCTTGTGCATGGTTATTAAAACAGGACCAGATGCTAGTCCATTTAAGGAGATCGATCACGATTCAATCTTGGGCCGATCAGTCGAACCACTTTATTTAACTTAGGGAGGGAATGTTGCAACGCCAACCAACTCTAAGCCCACCCCTATACTAAGTATACATTACTGGAATGTTAGGTTAGTTGCAACCTTACAAAACGTGTTTGTTAGGTTACAACCGACCTAACATTTCGGAAATGTTAGGTCATCTTCTACGCAACAAACACAACATTTTGTTAAGTTGGAAGAAACCCAACATTCCAAAATTGTTTAGTCGTCTTCTACGCAACTTGTTGCTAGATTCTGCGTAACCTAATATCACGGGATTTTGAAAAAAAAAAAAAAAAAAAAAACCCATTAAAGCTTTAAAACACTTACCTCATCACTATTGGTGGTTTCATTAAATTCTATCATATATGCCTATGGTTGTAAAGAGAAGAAATAATGTTTAAATCATGAAATCTAAACAATGAATCTTTGATGGTAAAAGTGGGTTTGTATGGGATGGTGAAAGAGAATGAACAAAGAAAACGAAAAAGGAGAATGAAAAGAACAAGGAATATGTATAAGATTTAACCAAAGAGAATGTGGGTTTGTAGAGTTTAAATGGGGGATTAGGATTTGTAAGGAATGGGGAGATGAAGCTTTGGAGGGGATGATGTTTGAATGGATATTGGGGTGAACTTAACCAAATAAGTTAGGATATATTAGGCATTTAAAATTTATACTTATCATAAATAGTAAAATCATTTAAGGGCATTTTTGGAAATATAAAAATTGGGGTGGGCTTAGAGTTGGTGGGGGTTGCAATATTGGCTCCTTATTGCAACCCCTACACTTGATCTATGAATCTCATATTTTAGTTTTTTAGTTGTCCAAAAATACCAATGAGAAAATTACTATCAAGGATGTTAATTTTTAAAATACCAACTAACTCAAACCAAATTTTATCTTTACACCTCACTCAAAAGTCTTATCTTCTAATACCCTACCCATCTTTCCTCTTCTCATTTTATGTTAATTTTTAAAATACCAACTCACTCAAACCAAATTTGATCTCTACACCCCACTCAAAAAACTTATCTTCTAATACCCATCTTTACTCTTCTCATTTTCTTCTCCTTCCTCGTCCCTGCTAAACTTTACGCATCCCTTTAATCTCCACTCTCACACACCCTGACCATTTTTTTTTTCCAATATTTGGATGGTTTACAAACTTTGGATGACAAAATGGAACTCCAAGAGGGTAAGAGCATTGAGAAGGCACATTTTTTAAAGTTTTTTGCTTTTTTTTTTCCTTGGAAAATCATAGCACATTTGGAGTTATCAAAATTGACTATATTGAATTTGTTCGGTGGAAGCCAGCCCAAAATGTGTTCTGTTCCACAAACATATTCAATATGTTCTATTGGCTTCCACCGAATATATTCAATAGTTTTTAAAAATATGTTCTACAACTAGTGCTAAATGAGGTCATCTGATGCATCTTACATCTGGTGCACCAGATGCTAGCACCACTGTGTGTGTCATATATATATATATATACATAAATGATCAAGTCAGCATATGCTTATATAAGCTTATATAAGCATGAAGCTCATATATAATTGTAGGATACATATTTTGAAAAACTAATCGTTGGATTATAGACTATACTTATGCATGTCATGTCTGTAAAAAATTACAGTGATCCAACGGTCGGTTTCTCATAAATGTCACTAAGAAAAACTGTGACAGTTCAACTATCACGTGAACCGTTATAGTTTTTCATATCTTTATTTTAAAATTTTGACATTGGACCATAATTTTTGGCGTATATAACATCCATAAGTACATTATCAAATCCAATGGTTTGTTGTCAAAATATGCATTGCACAATTATCCATGGGCTTAATGCTTACATAAGATATATAAGCATACGCTCACGAGATCGAGACTATATATATATTCTTATAAATACATATACATATAAGCAAAATGTAAGGACTTGAGTTTTAGTCAATGCAGTATAAGTGTGGGAACCATTTTCCCCACATATAACCCAGAAAATGTATTTAGCCAAACAAGGCCCTAAGTGAGTCCCATAAGCATCTTTGCTTGTGTTGCACACAAAGACAAGGTAACTTTTATTTCTTCTAATAAAACTTGTCTTTCCTAACAAAACTTTATTGGGAAGACAAAGCCTTTAAGGCTGGATGGATGTAAAGGTGGTCCGTCAGCCACCTTCTGAAGACTTCTATGACTTGCTCCACAGAATATCTCACATATTTAAAAAGGATCCCTCCACAAATCAAGGTACGCAGTCTCACATGTAACCTCTCTCATTTCATATATTATTATGCTATATACTAACTTTAGCATCAGAGCCTTCTCAGGAAAGCTCCACACCGGGGCACGGCTCCACACTCAGCTCCGCAAGGGACGCAATTTTGCATTCAGCTCCGTAACTCAAAATCCAGCCGGTTCAACTACAGGTCTGACCAGTTCAGCTAGATAAATGAAGGAATAGAGGAAAGGAACACACCAAACACCATTTATAAGGGTGGTACAAGTTGACTGAAAATCTAGCTCACCACAATAAGTATTTTAAAAAACCAACATTAAATTAGATAAACCTTTTATGTGTGTCATGTACGCCAAAAATCACAATGATCTCTCAGTCGGGGTTTTCAAAATATAAAATGTGAAAAAATGTGACAGTTTTTACCATTAGATAATGTTACAGTTTTTCATAGTCTATATTTTAAAAGTCAATTGTCAAATCACTGTTATTTTTGCCATATATGACATTTATAAAAAAGAGTATCTAATCTAATGATTAGATTTGTCAAAATTCTGGATAGTTAAAAATTCAAGTTATGATATAAGTTTATATGTATACATACATAAAAATAAATAAATAAAACACAAAAAAGGCTTTATTTTAGATATACTTGACATTAATTAAAGGTGTGTACTTTTGAAAATTATTAAATAATATATATAGTAAATAATTAATCAAAACTTGTAGTTTGAGAAATAGCAACGACAAAAAGGGCGCCATATACTTTTCGAGAAATCTCTTCCAAATGACTAGTATAGCTAGGGATGTCAACATGGTGGGATAGGGCCGGTGGATTTTTCCTTTTTCAATTTTATTCCGTGAATATTTTTTTTTTATCCCAAATTTATTATAATTCCAACTTAAAATGAGGCGGAACGGGTTGAGAAAATATCGGTGGTGGGATGGGTTCCCGATGGGTTTGATAACTTCAATAAATTTTTTTTGGAGCCAACTCTAATCATAATCTCAATAAATTTGATTTGAACCTTGAATTGCAAGTATTTGTAGTTAAAATATATGTATTTAAATACACAAACATGTTGAAAAGAATGGAAAAAATATAAAGAAAAAAATTTTAAAACAGTAAATATTATGTATAAACAAATTAAAAATAACTTTCAAGTAAAACTTTATATATTCGGGGCGGGGCGGGGCAGGTCGGGACATCCATATTCCATTTTCATCCCAAATTCTATAAAATTTTTAATTCTTTTCCCAAACCTTACAAAATTTTTAAATCTTTTTTTTTTTTTCAAACCTATCCCATTGCCATCCCTAGGTACGACTATTGAAATCATGAGCATCAACATGTAAGTTCCAAATCCAAGTGGTAGTATCATGGCCTTTAGCTAGTGTTCTTCAAAAATGGCCCTTTGATGTGTCTCGTGGAGACCCATGGTTTTTGTCTTCCGGTTTAACAAAAAACCAATATGCCGTTTGCCGGTTTTAGACAAGGTTAATCAATAAATCTAGGCAGAAAAAGAGAAGTTTGGAACCAAAACCAGAAGCTCTCATGGAGTTTGCTCGGCTATTAGTGGTGGTCAAAGCTTAGACCTTTAATTTGATATGCTATTTGTTAAAATTGATGCATGATTCTATTTTTCTAATAATCTAAATAATGTATGGGAATTTTTGGTGAATTTTCATGATTTTTGGCATATCCATTTATTTATTGTGATTTATTTAAGATAAAAAAAAAAAAAAAACACAAATTAAGTGCTTTAAAATGAATGGGTTTTAGATATGTTGTAGAGCTTGATTTTATGGATTTTTAAAAATAAAAATGACTGAAAATGAATTAGTAGATTAAGAGAAAATTTAGAGAGAATTTTAGAACAAAATGGGGCAAAAAATAAGCATTAGGTGATGACGCACCACCTCCGTCCACCCCGCTGGACTTGATTGCAAAATTTGTTAAACTTCGAAAACTTAATTGATAAAATTGACAAAAGTTGAACTCAATTGATAAAATAGTACGCCCCAAGCTATTGGTACTAAAGTGATTTAAATCCTATTTTTATTAATGTAGACGACAACTTAAGTGGGTGGAGATATATGGATGAAATAGGTAGATGGAATAGCATTGTTGTAAAAAAATTTAATTAAAATAACCTTTTTTACAAAAATAATTTATTGGATGAAGTTAAGATCTTATTCATTAGTCCGACATAAGCACGGATTAGTTCTAAGCTTTTTATATATAATGGTGTATGTCTAACGTAGCACTCTAATAGTTTTTTTCTGCTTAATTCTCTCATATCTTTTAGTCTTATTAGTTTTGGACCCATTTTAAAATGATTTGGCACTATAAAATTGATCTATCTAATTAATTGAAACTAAAATTATTCTCTATTCAATATACACGTGGGTCCATTTAACCTTTTCTCCTCTCTCATTTTGATTATTTTTTCTATTTTTATTTCAAAAATTAGTTTCACTCAACTTTTTGCTTTTTATGTAGTATTTTTATTTTTTAAAATTTTTTAAATAATATATTCCACTTGATTTTCTATATTATTTTCAACATTTTTAACCATTCCTACGTGTTAAAATACATACTCAATCCCTAGAGCATCTCCAATCCTGACTCAAACTCAAACTCAAATTGAGTTTTACTCAAACTTAAACCTATATTGAGTTCAAACTCAAAAATTTGAGTTAGAAAAATATGACCGTTGGAAGGAACATTCCTTCTTCCCTGCCATCGTCTTCATCCTCAGCCATGGCTACCCTGCGTTTTCCCGGCGTCTTCCTGGCGAACCAATCCCTAGGTCTTTCCGGTGAAACCCCTTCTCTCCCCAGCAATGTTCTCTTCTTCTCCGGCGAATCTAGCTCTCTCTCTCTTTCTCTCTCCCTCCCTCCCTCCCTCTTCTGCAGAAGGATCAAAGAAGCTTGCTTGACCTAATTCCCTATGATCTATGGCTGTGATGAGAAAGGCAGTGTTTGGTTGTGCAAATAAGGGAAGATGAAGAAATAACTGTTTTTGGTTGTGCAAATAATAGCAGATTTGGGTGTGTTTGAGTAAAAATTTGAGTTAATGATTGGAGAGCTCCTTGTCAAATTGAGCTTTTTACTCAAATTTTTACTCAATTTAAGTAAAAGTTTGAGTAATTGATTGGAGATGGTCTTATATATTTAGTTAAGATCAAACAGTCAAGATCATTTAATCAAAATAAATTTATACATAATTATAATTTATTAGATGAGACTTTATTGATAAGTTTTGTACATTGCATGAATTCGTGCCAGTATCTATACTAATATATAAAGGGAGAATGAGACTTTGTCTGGTCCTTTTTTTTTTCTACAAATACCCTTAAAAGGTATAATGAAAAAGAATAGAATGCAGGGTGAATATGTCATTATATACTCATTCATGACTCCCCACAACTTCCTACGGTTGGGGAATTTAAAACACACGTTAACTTCTTTAGCAGTTATGCAAATCTCTATTTTTTTTAATTGTTTTTTCAAAGTTATCCAAATCTCTCCCATCTCTCAAATGGACACAAATCCAAATCTCTTTCCATTCTATTGCACTTGAACCTCTTTTCTAAAATGCTCACAACATATCATCGTGTTGCACACGCATCGCATGTGCGCAAAAGCTAGTATAAATATAGATATAAATGGAATGATAAGGTTAGATAATTTGACAAGAAGTTTGTTAGTGCTTCATTATTGAAAACAAATATAAAAGAAAAGTACAATTTGATCCCTTAACTAACATCAGTTTATACTTTGCATTTTTATAATTTTAATTCAAACACATTGACGTATAGTTCTGATTTATGGTACTCTTTATCCTTCTACGGAATATCAGTTCAATTAATCATTTGATCTTTTAGATGAAAAATAGTGTTAGGCCTGTTATTTTTGCATGCAGTATCTACCAAAGATTGTTAATGCATCAATTATATTGAGGAAAACAATGAACTTTATTAGCATATTTATAGAAGTATTAGTAAATCTATAATAAATACTGTATGCAAAAATAAGGGATATTAACTTATAAGGTCAATTTATTCCTGCTAAAATTGAGGGGTATAAAGTATAAATCAATGAAAGTTGAGGGCTCAAGCTGTAATTTATGAAAAAATCTTACAAAATTTTCAAGTTTTCATTTGATGCAATGCGTAATCTCCCCCGTCTCTCTTTCTCAAAGCAAAGATGTCCTTTGACGGAGTCCCCGCCGGTGACACAGTCTCCGGCGCCGGTACCGCCCAAGCCTATTTCTGCTACCAATGTAACCGTACTGTCACTCTAACGCCCTCCCCATCCTCCGACCTGCTCTGCCCCATTTGCGATGGTGGCTTCCTCGAAGAACAAGAAAGTCCTAACCCTAACCCAAACGCAAATCAATACTCTGATATCGACCCGCTTTCAGCCTTCTCGGAGGATCCTCTCTCCTCTCTCTTCCCTTTCCTTATCCCTCCCTCTACCCCCGTCGATCTTCAAAACCCTAGAAACATACCAAACTCAACCGGATCTGACCCCCAATCACAAACCCGATTATACGCCCAAGAACCCGACCTCTTCAACCCATATCTCTTCCTTCAGAACTACCTCCAAACCCTAAGGTTCAGTGATCCCAACATCCAATTCCTCACCGAAAACCACCCCTCCGATCCCGGCTTCCTCCTTCCGGCCAACATCGGCGACTATTTCATGGGTCCTGGCCTCGAACAATTGATCCAGCAGCTCGCCGAGAACGATCCAAACAGGTATGGCACGCCGCCGGCCTCGAAATCGGCGGTCGAAGGCCTTCCCAGTGTCGCGGTTACGGACGAAATTTTGAGTTCCGATTTGGCTCAGTGTGCGGTTTGTATGGAAGAGTTTGAGCTCGGTATGGAGGTTAAGCAAATGCCTTGTAAGCATATATACCATTGTGATTGTATACTTCCGTGGCTTGAATTGCATAATTCGTGCCCCGTGTGTCGGTACGAATTGCCGACGGATGATCAGGATTATGAAAACCGGGTGGCAGCTGGGGAAACTGCGCGGAGTGGGAATTTG
Organism: Hamamelis virginiana; assembly: GCA_017140935.1. NCBI lineage: Eukaryota > Viridiplantae > Streptophyta > Magnoliopsida > Saxifragales > Hamamelidaceae > Hamamelis > Hamamelis virginiana. Next base: position 89,285 of record JAESVK010000960.1, read on the forward strand.
GGTTCGGGTAGTGGTGGTGATGGGGCTCCAGGGAATTCGCAGCCGCAGACGGTGGAGAGGGGGTTCAGGATATCGTTGCCGTGGCTGATTAATACATTGGGGTCTACTGCGGAGACAAGTGATGGTGGAGTTGGTAACAATAATGGGAACGATGATGGGGGATCGAACTCGAGTGGTCAGCAAAGTAGGGGTTTTGGATCAGAAACCAGACATGAAGATTTGGATTGATGTTGGTAGACACTTTCTTTTAAGAACTCGTTAACATTCCTTATATATATATATGTCTCCAAATTTATTTCAATTTCAATTTCAGGTTATATTGAATTGCGGTTATATTAAATTTAAATTAATCAATTAAGAACCCATCTGATTTCGCTCTTTGAATTTTATTTATTTTTATTTTTTTTCCTCTTTTGGGTTTTGAACAGTAAACGGAAACTTGAAAGAAATTTCATTTGATGCATGTAATTTGAAAAACACAGATATATAAAAAAAAATAAAAAAAATAAAAAAAAATTAAAGAATCATTTTAAGCTGGAAATATATGTTTAATGTTGGCTCAACCGGTTTGATAGGGAATATAGCTAGTTGCTGAGTTCTGTATCTTTATGTTAGATGGCTGAAGGTATGTTGTGTAGGGTGCTAGTGTGTTTTCAGGTGTCTGATTTGTTTCACCTCCAAAATCTAAGTACATAGGTACACAATTGAATTGTCAATTTCTTCAAAATTTCTTCTACTATAGTCCTTTTTATAATAAAGTTTCTATGCTACGTAGTATGGCCGGTATTGGTACTTTGCTTGTTTAACACAGTGTCTCTAAAACATAGAGGATGTTGTTGCAAACTATGAGTGTGTTCCTTCTCCATTTTTTAGACAGGTCGGTTGGATGCACATCTAAGATTAGGCTGATGGATGCATATCCATTGCCCATATTTGTCCAGTTATTTCCTACATAATTATTTCGCATATTTTGAATTTCCATGTGTCATAGTTGTATTTTTATTTGCTACTTAATAGAACCTAATGGAATTGATAAGACTGATGCCTGTGCTTTGTGTAAGTGTAGACTCGTGATAAGTGTAGGTCATGTGGTGGGACTTTTGTTGAATTTATGGTGTATAGAGACTGGAGAGGTGGTTGGATAGTTTTATTTGTTTATTTTTTATTTTCACCTCATATGTTTTTAAAGCTCTTCTTGGTGATGGTAGGTCATTATTTTATAAAGGTGTTGCCTGGAGGAATTATGTTGTTGCTTTCACTCCTTGTATCTATCGGTGTTGAAAAAGCTGTAAATGTAGCCATGATATTGCAAGATTGGGATTGGATTCTGTCTTGTAGGTAATGACACTGACGTACAAAGTAAGTTTAGGTAAGCATTGGCAGATAGATGAGTTTTGGGCTTCTTGCAATTCTGAAAACCTTTTAGGGAAGTAAACTTGATAGTTTAGTGTTAAGTTTGGGCAAGGATGGCTCTTACATTGAGCCCACATATTGAGAATTGTTGCCTTGTCTGATATTTCATGCTTTGCGTGGTTGGAAGTTTTGGGCAAGATCTTTATTTCTTAATTTATTTTTGATGCATGATCTTCATTTTTTCATTGTTGAACAGTTTTAGCTCTAGCCAATGTACTTTATGAGTTTGGCATGTTATGTGAAATGTTCTTGATTAGGTATTATCATGAGCTTTTTTTTTTTTTTTTGGGGGGGGGGGGGGGG
>JAESVK010000960.1:91100-108683 GCA_017140935.1 Hamamelis virginiana
TTGTATCTCTATGTTATATGGACTCGAGTATGTGTATTGGTGTACCTAGTCAGAATGTCAGATTTGTCTTATTACTAAATTTAAAGACAAAGGATGAAAGGATCACAATCAAATTGTTAATGAGACTAATTTATCTTCTTCAATACATCATATTAAAATATTAGTGTATGTAACATAACCCTCATGCCCCCCCCCAAAAAAAAAATATATTTAGGAATATCTATTAATAGACATGGAAACTTGTAATTTGTTATATTAATAATTCAATACGAAGACTTCTTGAACATTGGCCCGCTCCAGCTTTTTTCCAATTCTTCATTGGTTTCATAAATTTTTGGAGAAAATTTCTCCTAAACTTTAGCCCCTTTCCAAAGTCTTATTAAATGTAAATGGTCTCTACTGGAATGGTTAAAGTTTGCGCACATTTAGATATTTATCAAGGGATTCTTTAGTAAATTATAAATTTAATTGTATTCAAATTCTAAGTTCATAGTAACTTTCATTAAAGATCAATAGTAAAAATAATAACATTTAATTTAATAATGTGAAGTATGGTGATCCAAATTTGTTATACATTATTTTTGTTGGAAAAGTGGGACATGCTACCCCCTTTTTTTCCTCCATCGATATGGTTTCTAATACAAGAACAATCACTTTGGTTAAATTGGATACATTGTTCAACCAATTAAATTCAACAGATTTTGTGCGTGTAGTTTTCCTTTCAATTTTATTTTATTTTTTCAAACATTTCATTCAAATTCACCTAAAAATGATTAATATCTTAAATTGCGTAATTTAGAAATTTGGTAAAATCTGGCTAAAAGATTAGAATTATCCTTTGTGCTGTAGTCCCAACCCCAAATAGAAGTTTCTGAGCTCTGCCTTTGTAACATAGCATGTTTTATATTGGTTATTTACTCATTTGAACACAAAGCTCCCTTTCATTGCTAGACAAGTTTGTTTATTCTCGTGTTTGTGTTTAATAGTGTGTGAGTCGCATATCTCATACTCATACCCCATACTTACATGATATTTGGTACCTGTGCAAACGTGCATGTAATGTAGTATTATCTTCATTTACTACTTATAGCACCTAGTGGGATTGATTAGGCATCTAAAAAGTTAGGCCTAGTATGAGGGATAGCTTTGATTTGTGTTAAGATTAGGGGATTGAGTGAGATTTTTGTCAGACTTGTGGCATGGAGTGAGGGCTCTTTTTTATTTTATTTCCTTGATCTAATGATCTCTTTCTGGTGGCTATTGGTTGTATCTTGAGTTTTTCATCTTGTGGTCCATTTTCCATTTGCATTTGCGACTTGCTGACTTGCTCGGTTTAGCATATCTTCTTCTTTCTTCTTCTTGTTCTTCTTTTTGTTATCAAGTTGCTTCTCTTAGTCAACTGCAAGCCATGCGGTGAAAAGTGAAAATGATTCTGAGTGTTATTGTTGTGGACATTTTGGGAGGAAAGGGAAGAGCAATAAGGCTGAACAATCTTTAATGAAATCTGAAATATGAGTGCAAAGTGCACTAAAAAGAAAAAAAATCAAAGAAACACCTAAACACCCCTATTGTAATAATGCAATTATTCACATCCTCAAGTGATTTCAACTTCACTTCAAAAAATTTTCTATTCATTTTGAATGTTAGGAGATTTACAAGAAAGTAACTTATGATTCAACATTCTCTCCTATCTTCTAAGTTCTAACCAACCTTCGACCATTGCTCTTAGGGAAGAAGGTGAAATCCACTCAATGCTGAGCTTTATATAAAATCTTTCCCATAAGGGGATAGAAGAGAGAGGACATCTCCTTCAACCATGAAAATGGTGTATTCTAGTATGAATTTGTGCTTTTCGTAATTAGAAATCATAATTCCATGTTTTCCATTATTCTCATAACCTTCAACCATGAGATTCTCAGGGAAGAAGGTGAAACCTACTCAATATTGAGCCCATATAAAACTTTTCCCATGGGGTCATGGTTCAAAGGATCGACCGATATTGAGTTGACTCAGACGAATCAACTAGGTATTGGAGGCCTCCTGGACGAGATCTGGCAGTGAGTCAAAAATATTGGCGATAGATGAGGTATCGTTCATCTCGGCTGACATCTTGGCCGAGACAAGACGAGATTCCAAGATCTCGGCCATCTTGTCTCGTCTCGGCCGAGATGAACGATAGAATTTGGAAAATGTGTATTTGGAAAGACAACATCAAACTACAAGAATTTGGAAACCAAAAATAAAGGAAGAAGAATCAGCCAAGCAGCTTGGAAAAAAGAAATAGCAACAGCAGCAAGTCAGCAAAGAACCCAGGTAACACAAAATCCCCAATACATAATTTTTGTTCATAATCCCCAAAAAATGTGTATAATCCCTAATTTCCATTTTTTTTTTTTATAAATATTTATATTGTGATATAATCATGGAATAATTAATGTGATCTGACATTACTAAAATTGGCGATTATATTCTAAATAGGGGATTATATATAATTTGGGGGATTGGGGATTATTCACAAAATTGGGATTTCAATGTAAAGGTGGGGGTTATGTTATGTGAAGGGCATTTTGGTCCAAAAAAAATACTTTGGTAAATTCTGAATGGGAGGGGCTATATGCAGCACACCTTTTACTAAGGGCAGCCCATTTTCTAAGTACAACTCACCTATTTGTATTTTTACTAAAGGCAGGACAATAAAAATTTAATTAACATGACCATATTACCCCTTTACTAAATACAACCCATTACATAATAGAATTACTATTAGCAGTCCATATTACCCCCCAACACCATATTAGCCAACACCAAAACTAAAACATAATATCCTCAATACTTTTGTTTTAGGTTTGTTTGTATATTATTAGTAAACAGTTTATTTGGAATAAACTTACTTCAAAACATAAAAAGTAGCGTTTAATAACCATTATAGATGATGGTGTTACGAAAAAAACCTCTATTTCGATCGGAAAATTGAAAAAAAAAAATTTGTGTTCGTGTTCGCATTTGGACTGGTACATCCAAATATGAAGCTTTAATATTCGGTAAGTCAATACCGAATATATAGTTTTAGTATTCGGTGAGCTAATACCGAATATGTAGGTTTACTATTCGGCAATTACATATTCGGTATTAGCTTTAGGAAGACTGCAAACTACATTCGATTTTTTGGAGTGGAATATAGTGTTTCATATTCAGTATTGGCTTACCAAATATTAAAGCTTAATATTCGGATTTACAAGTCCGAATGTGAACACGAACACAAATATATATATATATTTTTTTCAATTTTCCGATCGAAATAGAGGTTTTTTCGTAACCACCATTATACCATAATGGTTATAAAGTGCTACTTTTCATGTTTTCAAGTAAGTTTATTCCAAATATGATGTTTACCACTAATATACAAGCAAACCTAAAATGAAAGTGTTGGGGTAATATGTTTTAGGTTTAGTGTTGGGGGTAATGGGTTCCAAATATAATTGTGTCTTGTATTTAGACTTGGGGCATTTATGGCATTTTAAAACTTTTGTTTTTGTATAGCAATGGGTTGCCTAAAAATTAGTGGGCTGTAGTTAGAAAAGGGTAAAATAGACCCAATAAAATTTTTAAATGGGTTGCCTTTTGTAAAACGTGTGTTGCATATAGCCCCCCCGGGAAAACATGGGTTCATGTAGGGAATTTTTGCAAACTATGGGAATATTAAGGGAAAATCCCCTTTATAAAATGACCCAACATTAATACATTTTATACTAAAATGATTATATATCTTTTATTAACAACTATAGCCTTTAAAAAATTTAATTTAATAATGTTTATTACAAATAATTCTTACTCTTTGCTTACATTATTCAATTAAATTGATAATGACGCCCTTTATTCTCAAAAGGAAGAAAAAAAAAAGATTATATACCAATAAGTCCCTAACATAAGCATTTCAAACAACGAAGTCCAATTGTCTTTTTAACATAACAAATAGACAACTAATAGACACGAGAGATTGTGAAATCCGAAGAACCTAATGGTATAAAATTGGACATTGTGATATAAAGCTCTGAACACAAGAACTTTTGGATAATTTTTTCAAAAAAAATAAGAAATTATAGATATAAAATCATGCTAAAAAATGAATAAAAATGACTTGTATGCATTTATTTGTATGTTTAATAGTTAAATATTTTGCATTTTAATTGTGCACAAGCACGCCAGCCCCTGCTTTGATGTTTTTTTTATTATATTATATATCCTAATTCATTTATTTTGCTTATTTGATGACTCCAATTTGATTGCCATATTTTTTCTGATTTTTCTTTGATTTTTTTGGAAATTTTAAGATTTTATTTCATGCCTAAAGTTGCATCTCACCCGAGATGCAACGAGATATCTGTAACCGAGACGTCCGCGACCGCGTCTTTGAACCATGCATAGGGTAGAGTGGTGTATTCTGATATGAACTTGTGCTTGAGGTAATTGTAGAAATCATAATACCATGTTTTCCATCGTTCTCATAATCTTTGCGTTGAGTGGGAATGGTCCAATTTTTCACATATCAATTATTTTTTGTTCAGATTTATTGGTAATCATTGACAAGAAAAAATGGCAACTCTGTATTATGTTTTGCTGTGATAAGGGAATTTTTGGGTTTGCGGAGAATGTTCTTGTTTGCTGATGGACCTTGATTTTTCTATTTGGCTGATCTGTAGTTTTTTCTTCTTTATGAAATGTACATCTTGTGCCCTTCTGGAATACCAAACATTTGGATCCTGGGGAGAAGGCTTTTTTTTTTCTTGATAAATGAGAAGGCTTTTTATCTTGTTGCATTGGTCATTTAAGGTATTTGACTATCTTGCAAAAAAAGTGACATGGTATTAGCACCAATATTAGTGACAATTGTTGGGAAATCTAAGTTGGGTGGTCGTCAAGATACGAACTCTAATTGGACATAGCAAGAAGATGTGGATCCAACTTTGAAGATTGTGGATGGTGCATAATTAATATAAAATTAAATTAAGTATTTAAGGATTATTTTCTTTTGTTTTGTTTTTGATTTTTTTTTTCTTGGCACTAATTTTGATTAGGATGAGTTAACTTTTATGAGTGAAGTTATCTAGAAAGAAATTTTTGGTTTTATGAGCCATATTTATTTATTTATTTATATTATTATTATTATTATTATTTTCTAATGATGGGGTAAATAATGCATGTAGCATGAGTTTAACATTATACATGTACTTTATGGTCAACCTTCATCGTTTGTTATGATGGCTCATGAATGATGAATCAGTTGGATGTTGTTCTACTGAAAATTATAACAAACAATATTTTAGTCAATTTCCATTTATAATTTAGACTAATGATGCAGTTATCAATTTTACTTCTTATAGTTTATGTTGAATACAACTATGTAAGAAACAGTCTTATATTATTAACTTTTAATTTAACATGTAAAGAAAAAAAAAAAAAAAAAAAAGGAATTAAGCCAACAGACTTAAGATCACTTAAAGAAATCTCAACATATTTGAAAATTATTTTGTTCCTTTCCTTCCATAAATGCCAAAAAATAGCATGTTGTGTAGTGCACACCTTTCCAAAACCCTTTTATAAACTCATTCCTAGACTTGATCCACCACCCAGAGAGTAAATTGTGAGCAGAAGAAGGCAGCACCAAATGAGTGGATGAGCCCCAAAATGGCCAAGCACAAAGACCTGCAAATTCTAAGCCATATTATAATATAAAAACGAATGGTCCATCGATTTCTCTGCCTCCTTATTCATGATATTACCTCTTCAGTGTTGTCCACTTCCTATTAATCAAATAATTAATTGTTAAAACATTACCCAACTCCCAATCATGAAAGATAATAATGAAGGTCTCATTCCAATGCTAAGTACTCCCATTTCATGCCATGAATCTACACATCCTCAGTTCCAACATAAGTGAAGTTATGTGGAAAGTCTTCTATTGGAGTCTTTTTGCTGCACCAAACATCCTTCTGAAATTGTATCCTCACCCCATTACGTTCTTTAAAAACAATTTCCTTCTCAAAAGAATAATTAAGCATCCTAATTGCCATCCAAATACCCATCTCATGAGTACTTTGAACTTCCACAGCCATCCATTCCCCAAAATCAACACTTATTTCCATAACATCTCATTTTTCCACAAGTAATCCGTTTCCATGTTAATCCTCCAAAGCCATTTACCATGAAGCACATCATTCATATACATGAGAGATCTAGCTCCCAGGTTTCTAAACTTTTTTGACAAAGGAAATGGTTTTTCAATTCACAGGATGATACTTAAATCTCTCTCCCATACCCTTCCAAAGAAAGTCTCTTTGTAGCTTTCCTAACTGCAAAGCAGAGAATACCAGAATCTTGAAAAGAGACATAAAAGGTGTCGAAATTGAAGCAAGAGTGCTTTGATTTAATTTAATCTTACCCCCTTATGTAAATGCACTGTATTCAATCCACAGAGTCTTTTCTCCACCTCTTCCAACTTCCAAGCACCACATCTCACACCCTTTTTGCCTTAAAATGAGAACCCAAAGGCAAGATAAATATAAGGTAGACTCCCAACTTTGCAAACAAGATTAGATGCAAGAGCCTCAACATTTAACACCCCTCTGACTAGTATCAACTCACTTTTATCCAAATTCAGCTGCAACCTCGAAACCTCCTCAAAATAAAGCAACACACTCCTTAAAAAATGAGGATGGTCTTCCTTTGTGCCACAAAAGAACATAGCGTTATTGAAATAAAGCAGATGAGATATCACGTTTATTTTTTCTTGATTTTTCCAATAAATCACTCTTTAAGAACAGAGAGAGGAAAGGTTGCTAGGTGATCAGGTCTTGGTGGAAATCTGGGATTGCAGGTGGACTGCAATCTTTATTGTTTGGTTGATATTAATGAAAAAATAGAATTCAAAGGATATCTTGTTCCTAATGAAGGACAGTTCTTTTTAATTATCCAAAAAAACGACAGTTCTTTCTACCAACCTTCTCTTGTTAGTCATTGCCATGTCATATGCTGGTTCGAAAACTTCCTATGTCTATGTGGTCAACACAAGTTGTGCACTTGCAAAGAGTCAAACCTTGTCCTCTTGAAATAGTGTGGGAAGATGTGTGTACTTTTTTCATTATTAAATAATTTATGATTCATTGGTCCTCTAGGGAGCATGCTATATTTTCTTCATTATGACCAGTATATTTTTACTCTAGTATTGAAGACAATTCCATGGTTCTTCCAAATAGGCACACACAATAATTACATTTAAAAAATGTAGAAGTATACATTTCATACATTATATTAATGAAGATATGTCACATGTAGGTACTTCCCCATGTTTAGGTTTTTGGGAGCTACCCCAACACCTCTCGTCTTTGCTGTAGTACAAAACCCATGTCTATGGTGATTCTGCTGTTAGTAACATTCTGAACAACTTCAAAAGATGCGTTACTCACATGATGTCTCAATGTAGCTATCCCTAAAAAATGATTTTTTGGCATTACGAGGTTGTTGCAATGGATGTCATATTCAATAATCTTAAGAGGCACAAGCTTCACTTTTATGCGTTTGGAGATAGTGGTAGGATATTTTAAGTATTGTTGTAGGAATCTGGTCCTGTGTTGGTTTTATTCTATATTGCAGTACTACCAAATTGCCTTGTTCAGATGGTTTGGGCTGTTAAGTTTGTGAAATTATTATCGGCTGTGGGATTGTAATGTGAAGTTCACAAAACTAGCATATTTATGATCTGTTTCTTGAGTTATATTGTCTTTAAAAAATTTACTATTTAAAATTAAGTTGACTGTAGCTTCAGTCAGTGTGAGCCTAAGTCTTAGCTTATAGTAATGTCAGTTGCTCAAACCATAAGGCATATTGTGGCTTTAACAAATTATCATTTCTTATTTTTTTTAATGGAGAGATTTTGTTTAGTTGTATTATCATGGATAGGGTGTATCCGTAAAGATATATTTCAGTCCTTATTTTTGGTTGTTGGGGGTGTTGGGGTTGGCTGGGTGAATAATGGCCATATTATAGGATTGTTGTATATACGTTCATTTTATGACTTGGACATCTTCTTTTGCAGCTTGTAACTTATATGGTGAAATTGAGAAAAAGTTCTCATACATAATCATCTGGTGCCGGGGATCCTTTCTGGCAGGGCAAGCAAGGGTTCTGATGTGTAACCAATGAATGAATATAAGTCATATACATTGAAAATAGTGATTTCACATTCCAAGGTTTTGGTAAAAATAGTAATTATCGGCTTTTACACATAAAATATCTGTAGTTTCTATCATTCATGGCAATTGATTTTTTTTCTTTTTCTTTTTAACTTTGTATAGATCGTTTTGGAATCTTATACTGGGCCTTTTATTTATATTACTAAAGATGATTTGAATCCTTATGTTGCTTTATGGTAAAAGGTTCCTGTGTATCCCCTAGGCTCATTCCTTCTCTAAAATATTGTTTAGTGTTATATGCTGTAGCTTTAACAGAGCTTGGAGCAGAGGCAAGGCATTTCTTTATTATCTCTCTCTCTCTCTCTCTCTCTCTCTCTCACGCACACATCATAGTACCAAATTTATAGGATTCAGTATGAAAATGATCCTGGCAGCATATGCTTTCTGTAGGTTGAGCTAGAGTAAGCATGAAGCTAATAAATAATTGTGGGATGTATATTTTGGAAAATTGACCATTGGATTAGATACTATAATTATATGTCACCCATACCAAAAATCACGGTGATCCAACGATCGGTTTCTCATAAATGTCATCGAGAAAAATTGTGTCGGTTTTCAACGGTAATAGTTTTTCATGGTCTAGTTTTTTGAGATATTGACATTTGATCACCGTAATTTGGGCATGCATGATATTCATAATAAGAATAACAAATCCAATGATCAATTTTTCAAAATATGTATCCCATAATTATTTGTTAGCTTTATGTTTGCTTTAGTTAAAGTATGCATATGCTAACAGGATCATTTTCATATATCAGTGCTGCATTGCATTGAATATGAATGTACGTATTTGACAGATCCTTTTGTCAGGAAAACCTCTTGTTACATAGCAGCCTTCCTAATGTTTCTTGTGTGGGGGTCAATAAATAAAGGCTTGAACCATGAAAGATCAGGAGGGATGTAACAAAGGCTTGCCGTTTGTTTAAAATCGATGGAGGAAATTTCTCAACCAGTAAATACATTCATAGGTAGGTAATTTTCTCAAACAAGCTAAATTTGGGTCTTGATTGCTTGAAAAAAGCTTATTTGTTCCTAAAATCTCTTGGGATGTGTTGGTAAGCTCATTTGTACTGCCTTTAGGTTGGACATTTAATTCAATCTGAAACGGTTTTTTCCAAGGGAAAGAGGGTTTGCTAAAGGTTGGTTAGCATTTTGGCTATCTGCCTCTGCTGGTATTTCAAACATATATCTTCTACCATTGGCTTCGACTCGTTTTTACTCTTATTGCATTGATGAACCAGCTGCAATTGACATAAATATGAAAACCAAGAGCAGGTTTTGGTCCCACAATTGCTTATAAGCCTCAACACCAGCACTTGCCCCAAACTCTTGTTCAAACTGCACCAAATAATTAAGCATTATTAAGATAGAAAAATGCAAAGCTACTGCACAATCTGCAAGTCCTCTTTGGAATTAGAATACTATAACCCAAGAAAGAGCTTTGCCACTGAAAGAACTGAGGGCCCGTTTGCGTTGAAGCTCAAAATTCTATTTGATTTAAGAGATGGAGTAATAATCACTTTTAGATAACTTGGAAGAGTATGGAATGGAGGGCAAAATTTTCATATAAGAAGTGATTGTGACAAAATCAAGGGGATCCCAAATTTTGTTACGAATTTGGTTCAAGCAGCAGAAATGCTTTGGACATGGTTTTGAAAGCAAGCAAAGGATTTGTAGGCAGCTCTCTGCCTTTCAAGCCCGGCAACTGTTTCAAATGATGCAATAACTTACTGCATCTGAATCCCGACCACGCCTCTCTAAAAGTTGCTGATAGAGAAATATACAATCGACCTGGATGTAGTACACTCGAAGCATCTATAACGTTTTCGTATATAACTATCAACCGAGAAGATGTTGGCTTGCCTACTTGTAAATATATTTAGGAGAAATTACAGTTTGACTCTCTCAACTATTATTGATTTATACTTTGCACTTATATAATTTTAATTGCAACATATTGATTCTTTATAATTTTGATTTGTGGCACTTTGCACCATTCTTTCAATTAGTCATTTGTTTCTTAGACTAAAAAAAATTATGTTAAATTTGTTATTTTTTTTTTTTATGCAGTATTTATTTTAGATCTATAAGCATGGTTTTTCTCAATATATTTTAATTTTTATGAATTATTTTATTCATACAGTAAAAATATGTTAAGAAAAGTCATGAAACTTCAACAATATGCTTGTAGATACATTATAAATTTAGGATAAATACTACATGCATAAAATAATAACAAGTATAAACACCATTTTTCAATCAAAGAGATAAATGGTTAGCTGAGAGAAGGGTCTAAAATGCCACAAATTGAAATTATAAGGGGTTAATTAATGCAATTAAAACTACATTAGTACAAAGTGTAAACGGTGATAGTTGAGAGAATCAAACTATAATTTTTCCATATATTTATTTATTTTGGTATATATATATATATTTTTTTAGAGTATTACAAAAGTTCTTCTTGAAAGACCATAAAACTCTTTTTTTTTTTTTTTTTTGGTTTTAAAAAAAAAAAAATAAATTTTTTTTTTTTTAAAAAAAAAAAAAAAAATTGTTCCCAAAGAAATTTGGTCTCGAGACTTTGTACAGTAAGGTCTATGCACGGGCGTGCTAGGACTAATAAAAGGTCCAAGAGACCTTTTGAACACAACCTCCAGCACCTCTGATCGTGCCAAATAAGGGAGGTTATTCCTTGTTTACAATCAAGATTTAAATTTATAAAATGACTTGTGCTTATAACCTCAATTCGTTGAAAATATGGTTTTAGCACGGGTGTCGATCCACAGAGACTAAAGACTGAGTTATGAGAAACTAAAGCAAATTCAATTTTAGTTAATAGAATAATCTTTGATTTGATGAGAGGTTGTTTAAACTAATGAATATAAAACGAATAATAAAAAGCCTTGCGATTTCGAATCCACTTAACTCGTATCAATCGCATTAATAAGTTTGATTGGGGTTTATGAATATCTATAATAATGATGGTTTAGACTATAAGAATAAGCCATCAAAGATAATCATGCGTTTATGAATCAAGCATGGATCATCCCTTTAAGGCATGGACTGTCAAACGAGAATGCACAATCCATCCAAGTAGAGGATGAACCATTTTACTTCACATAAACATGTTCTATAAGCACCATTGCACAACAAATATAATTGCAATCACAGAAAACAACTATATTGATAAATAAAATCATTTAAAACCAAGTTGCATGGAAGCTAATAAAGGAACTCCACAATTGTCGCTGTTGTTGTAACTTACTTTGATTTGAATATTTTCATTTGACTTTGATTATCTTTTAGTTTTCTCTGTTCCTGTAATCAAGGAGCAGTTTCCTCTGTTCCTGTAATCAAGGAATCAGTTTAGCTTCCTTTGTTTATTTGTCTAATTGTATTATATATATTCAATTACATCAATGAAATTAATATACCAAAATTTCTCACAATCTTCTTCTCATATTATGGTATCAAAGAATTAATTTTTTTTTTCTTCCTCTTAACCAGTCGCTATGACAACCATTCAAAATACCAATGATTCCCACAACACTCTGATCAGCATTAATATTGCTGCTCAAGCCCCTCTCAAACTTACCTCTCAAAACTATATCTCCTGGAAATTACAATTTCACAGGCTTTTCATAGGATATGACCTTCTTGGATATGTTGATGGATCAAAAGTATGCCCGACTGCTACTATCACTCAGAATGGAACTGCAATACAGAATCCGACCTACAAAATATGGATTTGACAAGACCAACTTATTCTCAATTCAATAGTTGGCTCCCTATCTCTTACCATTATTCCCTTCATCACTCGATCCAAAACTTCAAAGGAAGCTTGGACTACACTAGCCAACACTTATGCCAAGCCTTCTCGTGGACGAATCAAGCAGGTAAAAAGCCATCTCAAAAATCTCACCAAGGGCTCACAAACTATTACCGAATTTCTACAGATAGTTAAAGCTCGAGCCGATGAACTCGCGATCCTTGGAGCACTACTTGATGATGAAGATCTAATCGAAAAAATACTTGAGAACCTTAGTGATGATTACAAAGAACTAGTTCGTGCAGTTCAGGCTAGAGATAATTCGATTGGATTTGATGAACTACATGAGAAGCTACTGAGTTTCGAAGCATCTCTGTAAGGTACCAAATCCGATTCATCTTATTTTCCTGCCTCTGCTAACCCAACAAGTCGAACCAATACTGGTTCGCGCTCTTCAGGCAGCAATGGCTGGAAACCACAGTTAAACAATGGTATCAACAAGACGGGCTGGCGCCCGTCGCCCACTTTTGGTACTCATCCTCCCATGCCACACTCTGCTGGAACCAATCCTGGTGCTCGGCCCCCTTCATGGCCCTACCTTGGCTATTGTCAAATTTGCAGAATTCAAGAACACACTGCCAAACATTGTCCTTCATTTCACTTAGTCCCAGTCGAACAATCCAATTACACAAATACAAGAGCAGTACCATGTTCACAATGGCAACCAAGAGTCATTTTGCAGCCAACAGTTCTAACACTCCAGCATGGCTACTGGACAGTGGTGCTTCTCACCATGTCACTTCCGACTTGAGCAATCTATCCGTTCACTCTCCTTACACAGGTTCCGATGACATAATGATTGGAGATGGCACGGGTCTTCCCATCACTCATACTGGTTTCACCTCTCTCAAAACCCCTACTGCAAAATTTTCCTTAAACAATGTCTTGTGTGTACCTAGCATGAAAAAAAAATTGATAACTATTTCACAATTTTGCAATTCCAACAATGTTTCCATTGAATTCTTACCCTCTTCTTTTTTGGTGGAGGAACTTCGCACGGGAACAACACTTTTGAAGGGTCCAACTAAAGATGGTGTGTATGAGTGGCCGGTCTCCTCCCCATTATTTGCATTTTCTAGTATCAAGACCACTTGGTCCTAGTGGCATCATAGATTGGGACATCCAGCATTTCCTATTTTGAAGCAAATGATTTCTAGATATCATTTAGATTTGTCTTCATCTATTTCTTCTAATTTTTCATGTAATGCCTGCCACTGCAATAAAAGTCATAAACTTTCTTTTTCTAATTCGACCATTGTCTCCACTCGACCTCTTCAAATAATTTTTTCTGATGTCTGGACTTCACCAATTAGTTCTCATGATGGCTTTAAATATTATGTGATTTTTGTTGATCATTTTACCAAATATATTTGGTTTTATCCTCTCAAACAAAAATATGAAGTAACAGTAGTGTTTATTAGATTCAAAGCCATTGTGGAAAAACATTTTAATCTCAGCATCAACACACTCTATTCTGATAATGGTGGTGAATATATTGCTATTGCCAGTTTCCTGGCTACTCATGGTATCTCTCATTTAACTACTCCGCCTCACACACCTGAGCACAATGGTTTTTCTGAGAGACGTCATCTTCGCATTGTTGAGACAGGTCTTACTTTACTTTCTCATGCCTCCATTCCTTTAATTTATTGGTCTCATGCTTTTGCTACTGCAGTGTACTTAATTAATCGCATGCCAACTTCGACATTAAATTTTTTTTCACCTTTTGCAAAGATTTTTGGTGTCTCTCCTAATTATTCGAAACTCAAGGTATTTGGTTGTCTATGCTATCTTTGGCTTAGACCATATACTTCACATAAACTTGATGCTCGTTCTAAACCATGCATATTTCTTGGATACTCTCTAACTCAAAGTGCTTATTTTTGTTATGATATTTCCAAGTCAAAATTTTTTGTTTCTAGACATGTTATGTTCATTGAGTCTATTTTTCCTTTTGCATCTCTATCTACCCAATCTCCACGTCTAGAGCCCAATACTGCTTCTACTTGGGCTCCACCAATAATCCAAATTCCCACCACCACTAATACTTCTACACCACTCGTGCCACCATCTGAAGAGGTCAAAGGTGTTACCCTTGTGATGCTCCAACACAAACCATTAACATCAAAACCACATCACCCAATTCACCTAATTCTACATCTTCTACCCATGACCCTACAAACCAATCACTACCAATTGTTAATCCACCACTCATTACTTGACCAACCTGTGGATCTTCCATACCAAATCACCCAATGACCACTAGGGCCAAAAACAATATTCACAAACCTGTCAAAAAGCTTAACCTTCATATCCAACTATCCAAATCAACCGACATTGAACCCACAACCGTAACCCAAGCTCTCAAAGATCCGAAATGGTGTCGGGCCATGTCTGAAGAATATGATGCTTTTTTTCGGAATGGAACATGGGAATTAGTACCTTCTGACCCGACTCACAATATTGTTGGAAGTAAATGGATTTTTCGAATTAAACGTAACTCTAATGGTTCTATTGATAGGTTTAAGGCTCGTTTGGTTGCCAAAGGTTTCCATCAACGTCCGGGAATCGATTATCATGACACTTTTAGTCCCGTGGTTAAACCAACCACCATTCAACTTGTACTAAGCCTTGCTATAAGTCGTGGATGGTCACTTCGTCAGCTTGATATCAATAATGCCTTCTTGCAAGGTCATCTCTTTGAGAATGTTTATATGGCTCAACTACAAGGTTTTGTTGATCAAGATTATCCATCACATGTTTGCAAACTCATAAAAGCCAATTACGGACTTAAGCAAGCTCCCCGAGCCTGGTATCACGAACTTTGTACTTTTCATTCTTCAATCTGGATTTAAGAACCCTCATGCGGATACTTTACTATTTGTTATTAATTCTGGTGGGCACCAATTCTATCTATTTGTTTATGTTGATGACTTAATTATTACTGGGACTAATACTTCTTTGGTGGATCGATTTGTGACTTGTTTAGCTAACCGTTTTTCTCTTAAAGATCTTGGTTTGCTATCATATTTTCTTGGTATGGAGGTTGTCCCCAATAAACATGGTATTTTACTGTCTCAAAGTCGTTATCTAATGAATCTTCTTGCTAGAACTCATATGACTGATGCTAAACCAGTGCAAACTCCTCTCCCACCAAGTTCATCTATTATGTTGCATTTTGGGGATGCTCTTTCAGATCCAACTGAGTTTCGCACTGTACTAGGGAGTCTTCAATATGTCCTGCTCACTTGCCTCAACATTGCTTTTGCAGTAAATAAATTATCCCAGTTTATGTACAGGCCTATGACTGAACATTGGGCTCTTGTCAAAAGGCTGCTTCGTTATCTTTGTGGCACTATCAATGATGGAATTCAGCTCTTTAAGGACTCTCCATTATCCTTACATGCTTTCTTTGATGTTGATTGGGCTGGCAATAAGGATGATTTTTCATCATCCAGTGCTTACATTGTTTATCTTGGCCGAAATCCCATTTCTTGGAGTTCAAAGAAGTAGCGGAATATCGCTCGCTCTTATACCGAAGCTAAATATTGTTCGGTTGCTGCAACAATAGCAGAGCTTAATTGGAGTTGTTCCTTGTTACATGATCTTCGTGTTCAACTTTCTACATGTCCTGTTGTTTACTGTGATAATATTGTGACTACTCAACTTTGCTCTAATCCAGTTTTTCATTCACAAATGAAACATGTTGCCATTGATTTTCATTTCATTCGTGATCAAGTACAAAATGGTTCTCTTTGGGTGGCGCATGTCTCCTCTGCTGACCAACTTGCTGATGCACTCACAAAACCGCTTCCCTGTGCCAGATTTTTTCTTCTCAAGGACAAGATTGGTATCTCTTCCCGAGCTCCATCTTGAGGGGGCATAATAGAGGAACTCCACAATTGTTGTTGCTGTTGTAACTTACTTTGATTTGAATATTTTCATTTGACTTTGATTATCTTTTAGTTTCCTCTGTTCCTGTAATCAAGGAGCTGTTACTGTAATCAAGGAATCAGTTTAGCTTCCTCTGTTTATTTGTCCAATTATATTATATATATTCAATTACATTAATGAAATTAATATACCAGAATTTCTCACAATCTTCTTTTCATATTAGAAGCAACATCCTTAAAGTTGTACAATCATCACAAATATACAAAAACACCCAAATCCGAACCTATAGATACAATCGAATGGAGAGAAGCTTCATCTATTACCCAAGAGAGAAGCCTAGCCGACCATAGTTGAAGTAGAATCACCAAAGTTCTTCATTCCTTCCATGTGCAATCCTAGAGGAGATTGAGGGTAGAGAGGAGAGAGAAGAGAGAGAATAGGTCTAATGGTAAGTCTGGCTAACCTAAGAAATCTCAAAATAATGTTTATATACTTTACAGAAACTTACTATAAACAAAACTCTTCCAAAAATCGCACAAAATCAGATTTAAAAATGCGGGCACGCTTCACGAGGCAATGTCTATCGATAGTCATGTAATTGTCTATCGATAGAGGGGATCATATCATTTACACGGTCTCTGTCTATCAATAAAGAGGAGCATTTGTCTATCGATAGACACCCTCTATCGATAGACCATCGATAGAAAGTCTATTGATAAACCCAGTTTGGCTATTTTTTGCTTCCATTATGCTTCCAAAAGCTTCCCAAGGCCATCCTCACATCATTTTGATGATTTTTCCTTCCCATTGACTTCGCTTTTAGCTTCATCCGAGGTCGAATGTAGGAAACCAACATTGACCATGCCTAAAATGCCGATTTTACGAAGAATTCCTATAAAACAAGATAAAAACATTAGATTCATGATTTATATCTAACAAATAACAAAATTCAAGTATAATCTATCAAAATATAGTCAAAAAGACTCAATAATTGCATTGATTGCAGAGTAACCAACCTCTTAGGCCGTGCAACTAAAATGGAGATTCTAGTGCTTAGTCGGTCACTATTCTAAGTTGATTAGGTGATTGGCAAGAGTTTGAGGTTCACTCTCTTGGATTCTTGTATGGAATGCCATTTAAAAAACTAAAATCAATTTAAGATTATATGGAATACAACTCAATCAACTTTCTTGGAATGAAATAGAATATGCATTAATGAGCAAAATACTTACAATGCTTAAGATTACAACTAGAAACGAAAGTCGACATAATTGGGGAATGAAAATATGCTTGGAAATTGAAAGGTGACACTTGCTTGAAGTGGAAATGCTTGAACTTTGAAGAAATACGGCTTGAAATTGAAAGGATGCTTGAACTAAATTAAAGATACTTGAAATAAACTTGAAAAGAAAGCTTGCTTATGAAGAGAAAAATCTAAAAATCTAGTGAAAGGTCTTGAGCATTGCATTGTTTTGGAGTTGACGTTGTGTTTTATTCATTCTCTTTGATTATATTTATAGGCCGTGGCCAAATCTGGCCAAATTTGTTAACTACCCAAGTTGTACTCCTCTAGTAGTGGTCCACTACTTTCTTAACATCCCACATGATGTT
>JAESVK010000960.1:108693-143110 GCA_017140935.1 Hamamelis virginiana
CTCCTCTAGTAGTGGTCCACTACTTTCTTAACATCCCACATGATGTTTAAAAGGTTGCCACAAGTCCCACTACTTTTCTAGCTTTTATCCTTGCTCGACATAACCATCCATTAACTAAATGACTTATTAACTCATCCACTTTCTTAATTAGTGGCCACTAATAATATGGTTTGTAGCCACTAACTGACCAACTTTTACGCTAGGGGTGTGCAAAAACCCGTTCAACCCACCGTACCCGTCCGACCCCATCCGAACCAACCCGCAACCTGCGGTTACATATCTCATGGCAAGTGGGGTCGGGTGGATGCGATAGAAATTCT
Source organism: Hamamelis virginiana (assembly GCA_017140935.1). Taxonomy (NCBI): domain Eukaryota; kingdom Viridiplantae; phylum Streptophyta; class Magnoliopsida; order Saxifragales; family Hamamelidaceae; genus Hamamelis; species Hamamelis virginiana. The sequence continues at coordinate 109,014 of JAESVK010000960.1, forward strand.
ATGGGTGGGGTTGGTTGGTGGGTGTTAATACTAAAACCCGCTCAAGACCAGCCACCCGCCAACATTTATATATAAATATATTTATATATATAAATAATAAATTTACATAAAATGATTCAAGATACTTGTTATAATTTTTTTTTTTTTTTTTGAAAATGCATGTTAGAAAAGTTAAAAAGCAGAAACCATAAAGGATTAAAGGCCAAAAGCAAAATATATGCTATAAATTTATAGCTATTTTTTTGTCATCAAATTGCACTGTAAAATATTGGGTAGATCCTCCAAGGCATTTAAATATTATGTTATAAAATGGTGATGTGTTTGTTCTTCATCATATTCAATGTTCAAATGCGAGTGGAATAACATCAATCTACGCATGAGATGTCTCTCTTTCTATTTTGTTTATTATCTTTTCCAATTAATAAGCATTCTTCATCCCTTTCACTTAAGGAGTTCCTGTAAATTTTGAGCAGAATTTCATCCCATTATCAAATGTACTCACCCTATTTTGTATGAATATTCCTCAATAATTCTTCTTTCTTATTTATATTAATACGGATATACTTTCAATTTATGTGCTTTACATTATTTTTATAATTTTCATATTTATGTTTTAAATAGTTTATGGAGGAGTCCTATGAGAATTGTAGTTTAATCATTAAAGAACACAAAATTGTATTGTTAGATACGAGTTTATGGTGTCTTTGCTTGTTCAAATTAGTTTAGAGATTTTAGGTGTCTATAAAAAAAATATTATTGATTGACCTGCCCAATCCGCCCATCCGTCGGTTGAAATCCGCCAATTTTTTCAACCAACTCGCCGGTTATTAAGATGTGCGGGTCGGGAGGATTAGCCACCCGCCAAGGGCGGGTTGGTTGACGGTTTTACCCTCCACCCACCCCCAATCGACCCGTGCACACCCCTATTTTATGCTACATGGCATCTCACCATTGATTGGTTATTTTTATGGTGAACAAAACTAATTTTGTAAGTTGTTCTTAAAGGACAATAAAACTCATATATATATTTTTTTTTGGTTTAAGAATAATAGATTTAATTTAGGAAAAATTACAGTTTCCCCTGAACTATAGGCCCTTTTTAAATTGCCCCATGTGGTATCGATTGAAGCAATGCGCTCCTGAACTATTTTAATATAACAAATTGCCCCTTTTGTCTATTAAAAATGATGTTAGACTATGCAGTATTTATCCTAAACTGCTAATTTGTTTATAAGCTATCGGTGAATTTTCATGATTTTTCTTAATATATTTTAATTTTTATGAATTATTTTTTCTATACAGTAAATAAAATTCATAATAAATAGAATATATTGAGAAAAATTATGAAAATTCATTGATATGCCCGTAAACATATTAGCAATTCAAGATAAATACTGTATAAAAAAATAAAAAGTCTAATGCCATTTTTCAAAATTTGAAAACGACCAATAGTTTAGGGAGCACATTGCTTCAATCGATACCACAAGGGGCAATTTAAAAACAGCCTATAGTTTAGGAACCAAATTGTAATTTTTCCTTTAATTTATTTAATTGTAACAAAAAAAAAAATTAATTTTTAAACTGGCCTAGATCTTCGAGTGGATCTCAGCAAATTATCCGAGTCTAAGTTTTGTTTTTTTTTGGTTGGGGTTAAGAATAATAGAATTAATTGTAACAAAAAAAAACTAACTTTTAGACTTGCCTAGAATTTTGAGTGGACCCTAGCAAATTATCCGAGTCAAGGTCGAGTTAAGACCGAGTCAAGCATTCACTACAGATTTGCCCGTTTGGGCTTTATCCCACTCGCAATCCCGCGGACTCAGGTAAGCAACTGAGTTTCAGGCCCCCTGGTTCAAACACAGATATGGATTAATTATGTCAGTGTGACAGAGAGAGAGAGAGAGAGATGGAAGGAGATGGCGAAGGAGAGAAAATACAGTCCCCAACCGGTTCACAGAAAACAAGTAATTGTTCCCACCGTATACAACTTCAATTGTGTTTAATTTGACACACACACACACACACACATCACTTTAAGTGAATGCAGCTGCTATTGTTACTATATTCTAATCTGAAAACCCTAACTCTCTGTTTGGTTGCTGAGAAAATTTTGGAAAACCTAAAGAAAAGAATAAGAAATAATATCTTAGAACTTTTCTTTATGTTGTTTTGGTTTCCAAAAAAAAGGACAACTCTCAACTTAATTTAGCTAGATGGTTATATCGGAGTCGGTTGATTTTAAGGTTTTTGGTCATTAGCCAAAAACGAAATTCTGCTTCAAAATTTCATTTAAATTCTAAGTCAAAATTTCACTTTCCTTCGTTTTCCTACATTTTCTCATTAACCAAATGGAACCAGAAGTCTGCCTTTAAATTTGTGCAATGAATATGTCTTGTAATGATTTTATGTTTTCTGTTTCTCTAAAAATTGTATTTCAGTGAATTTGGTTGAATTTCTGTAAATTTCAATGTTATTTATGTTTGATTCAGATACAATTTAATTGACTAGTTTGCAGAGAAAATCTTGTAAGTGTTGTTGAGGTTCAGATTTGGATGTTAATAATAGCACAATCATATTTGCAAATAACTAAAGATAATGAAGAAGAGGTGATCTGCACAAACTATGTCTATTAGAAGAAACCCAATTCACAGAAACTAAATGATTTATTATGCAATACAATTAATGTTACCTTAGTTGGAATCAGAGCTCTACAAATATCGATAGTTGCAAATCAAAAGACCTCATTTCCTGCAGTGTTGTGTAAAAAGATCTTCATGTAAAGAGACCTGTATCACTTTGAAGCCATCTTCTTATTTATCTTACCTTCTGGCAGTGGTAAGCACTTCTAAAGGATCTGAATTTGCATAGATAATACACTGTAAATTAATTGTTCGAAATCAACAAAGAGTTATGATCTAGTCAGCATTTGTTGACTTAGCTAAAATCAGCAAACATTTAAATGATCGTTAGATCACTTAAGTGGCCTAGATCATCACTCAAATGGCCGAGATCTAACGGTCATTGAGTGTTTGCTGATTTTGGCTAAGTCAGCAAATGCTGATCATTTCTCTATATGAGAGATGATCTCATCAGCATATGCCGACTTTCACGAAAGTCAACATGAAGCTAATAGGAAATTGTGCGAAGCATATTTTGAAAAACCAACTGTTGGATTAAATACTCTTATTATTGATGTAATGTTCGGCAAAAATCACAGTGCTCCAATGTTAGCATCTCAAAATACAAACTTTGAAAAATTTGGACTGCTGAAACTATCATAGTTTTTCTCAGTATATCTAAGAAATCAACTGTTGGATCACTGTAATTTTGGCATGTACATATGCATAGTATCTAATCCAATGGTCAGTTTTACAAAATATGCATCCCACAATTAGCTATGACTCTATGAGCTTCATGCTGACTTTCGCAAAAGTCAGCATGTGTTGATAGGAACATTTCTTTATATAGTATCAAGATTAAAGGCCTGCGATCTGATCTCTTCTCTATTTCAGGATCAAATTCTTTTAAGTTTTGTTATTGATGGGACTTGAGTACCAATGAAAAGAAAGAGATAGAAAAAGAGAAGAAAAAGAGATAAAGAGAGAGAAAGAGAGAGAAATTAGAGAGAAAGAGAGAGAGAAATCAGAATGTAGGGAGAAATTATATTAATCATCAAGTCTAATCAAATAAAGGGTTTATCCCCCTTTATATAGAAAACAAACCTACTCCTACTAGGAGACTAATTAAAAGATAATTACAACCAAAAGATAAATATCCTAAATAGATAAAGATAAGATAATTACAACCAAAAGATAAATATCCTAAATAAATAAAGACAAATAACAACTAAATCATCTAATCATTCCTATGGCGGGCCCTTCTAGTATATGTCTTCCAAGGTCGTGGGCCTTGTGGGTCATGATCCACATCAATTCCCCCCGGCTGAGAAAAACTCTCATCCGAAGAGTTAGAACACTGATAAACCTCCAAAAGATCAGGATCAAGACGCCGACACTCATCTTCTGTAATCTATGTATCCTCAATATCAGGACGATCCCTCCAGCGGACAAGATACCGTCGGTAAGGACCACCATGTGACAAAATAGTCTGATCATCAATAATATCGCCAATCTGATCGGTACGCGGAAGTGGTAAGCGCGGGATAACGGGCACCGGAACTGTGGTAGTAGAAGAGGTAGAACCACCTGTAGATAAACCTGGCACAGTAGGAGGCTCAAAAGTGCCTCGATAAGGAAATAAATCCTCAACATTGAAAACAGGATTAATATTCATATCAGAGGGTAAGTCAAGTAAATAAGCATTAGATCCCAATTGACGAATGATACGAAATGGTCCGGTGGCTTGGGCATGTAACTTTTTGAAGGAGTGTTTAGGATAACGAACAGGGTGGATACGCACCATAACATAGTCTCCTTCATTAAAATCCAGTTTCCTACGATGAACATCAGCAGATAATTTGTACTTTTCATTATTTAAAGTAATTTTGTGACGAATGTCAGCATGGAGATCACGAATGTGCTGGGCAAAAATATCAGCAGAGGTAGAAGGGCGATAATCAGGGGAAGGGAAACAAGGTCAATGGGTTGGCGAGGGGAAAAACCATAGACAATTTGAAAAGAACTCTTACCAGTTGATCGATTAACAGATCCATTATATGCAAACTCCGCAGTAGGTAGAATTAAGTCCCAATTTCCATGACGTTCTCCTACAAGGCACCTAAACAAATTTCCCAGACTCCTATCAACAACCTCAGTTTGCCCATCAGTCTGAGGATGAAATGCAGCAGAAAACTTAAGTTGCGTGCCAAAAAGCTTCCAAAGTGTCTTCCAAAAGTAACTAACAAACTTGACATCCCTATCAGACACAATGGAAGTCGGTAAACCATGGAGACGTACGATTTCCTTAAAAAATATCTTGGTCACATGAGAAGCATCAGCCGTTTTGCTACAGGGAATAAAGTGGGCCATCTTAGAAAACCTATCCACGACAACTAAAATGGAATCATGTCCTCGAGCTGTTTTGGGCAACCCTAAGACAAAATCCATACTAACATCTTTCCAAGGCTCATGTGGAACAGGTAAATGAGTGTATAACCCGGTATTCTGTTTGGTAGCCTTAGCTAACTGACAAGTACGACACTGAGAGACAACTCGGGTGACGTCTTTCCTAAGAGAGGGCCAATAAAACCTATCCTCTAGCAAATCAAAAGTTTTGTGCCTACCAAGATGACCAGTAAGACCTCCAGCATGTAATTCCCAAATAAGAAAATCTCTAACTGAAGTGCGGGGAATACACAACCTAGGTCCTCGAAATAGGAAACCGTCTTTGATAAAAAAATCAATATGGTCATGACGGAACCCATCCTAAATCTCTCTATAAAGAATGCCAAAATCAGGACAAGTGAGATACTCATCCTTAAGTCTATCGAAGCCTATCACCTCAACACTAACAGCCTGAAGAACTGTGATGACTCGATTAAGGGCATCTGCTGGCCCATTGACTCGACTAAGGGCATCAGCTGGGCCATTTTCAACTCCAGGACGGTGGTGAATAACATATGGGTACTCTTGAAGGAACTGCACCCACCGTGCATGTTTCTCACTCAACTTCTTCTGGGATTGGAGGTACCTCAAAGCCTGATGATCAGAATAGAGGACAAATTCCTGAGGCAACAAGTAATACCTCCAATGCTTGAGTGCTTGTACGACAGTGTAAAACTCTTTTTCATAAACAGTATATTGTTTTCGAGACTCATTGAGTTTCTCACTGAAGTACGCTATAGGATGGCCTTCTTGACTAAGGACCCCACCAATTCCAACCCCTGATGCATCACATGAAACCTCAAAAACTTTAGAAAAATCAGGGTGTTGTAAAACTGGGGTTTCAGTCATTTTCTGCTTAATGACTGCAAAAGCTTTAGAAGCAGCACTAGACCGTTTGAACTCCCCTTTCTTCAAACACTCCGTAATGGGAGCCATAATGGTACTAAACCCCTTAATAAAACGCCTATAGAAAGTGGCTAACCCATGGAAACTACGAGTCTCAGAAATAGAGGTAGGTGTAGGCCACTTCCTAATAGCTCTAACTTTCTCGGGGTCAGCCGCAATACCTGACGCAGAGACAATGAATCCTAAGAAGGTCACCTCGGTCTGCAGGAAAGAACACTTCTTAAGATGAACATAAAGTTTATCTCTTTGAAGTGTATCAAAAACTAAGCGAAGATGACCGAGATGGTCTTCCTTAGACCGGCTATAAATTATAATATCATCAAAATAGACCACCAAAAACTTCCCTATGAAAGGACGAAGCACCTGTGTCATAACTCTCATAAATGTACTAGGTGCATCGGATAATCCAAATGGCATAACGAGCCACTCGTATAATCCATCCTGAGTTTTAAAGGCGGTCTTCCACTCATCGCCTGGTCTAATCCTAATCTGATGGTAACCATTGCGTAGGTCGATCTTGGAGAACCACTGAAATCCAGCCATCAAGTCCAACATATCATCAAGACGATGTATAGGAAACCTGTACTTGACTGTGATTTTGTTGATGGCACGACTATCAACGCACATTCTCCAAGAGCCATCCTTTTTAGGGGTCAAAAGGGCAGGAACAACATATGGGCTCATACTCTCTCGAAAGAATCCGTTCTCTAAAAGGCCCTCGACCTGCCTATTCAACTCTTCACGCTCCCTAGGATTCATCTTATAATGAGGCAGGTTAGGTAACTGAGACCCGGGGACAAAATCTATGGCATGCTGGATATCCCTCATGGGTGGCAACTCACTAGGTAACTCATCCGGTATGATATCTCTAAATTGCTCTAATAAGGTAGTGACCTCAGGAGGAGGTTCAATAACCTTTGCTAAAAAAATCGGGAGTAATGGCTGAGCTACAAGCGCTAAAACTATGCTAGACTCTTGTCCTTCCCGCACAAACTCCTTTCGGGTAAGGACGTGGATATGGTTTTTGATAGGAGGCGGAGAGGGATTCTTAGCCTTGGGAACTTTACTTGTGGAAGAAGGTTTGGCAGGAAGCAATCGAATAGATTTCCCGTTATGCTTAAAAATGTACGAGTTATCCCTCCCGTGGTTGGTCACATCCAAGTCAAAAAGCCAAGGATGACCAAGCAAAATATGAGCGACATCCATAGGAAGGACATCACACCAAATCCTATCAGAATAATCTCCCATCTGAAGAGGAACTAAACACCTCTTGGAGACTGGTAAAGAGGTCTTATCTACCTGTTATTTTAGATGAAAAGAATTGTATTTCATACTTACATTGAAACAAGATACACATATTTATACAAAACAAGGAAACTATCTAAGGAAACTATATAATTAGGAAACCTAGAATTAAGCTAATTAAGCCAGCTAATATACACCTATATTCTGTAACACTCCCCCTCAAGTTGGAGCATAGATATTAATCATGCCCAACTTGTTACAAAGATAATCAACCCGAACCCCATTTAGAGCTTTTGTGAAGATATCCCCTAATTGTTCTCCAGTATTCACATATCCTGTAGAAATCAAACCTTGCTGAATTTTCTCGCGGACAAAGTGACAATCAATTTCAATGTGCTTTGTTCGCTCATGAAACACTGGATTAGATGCAATATGAAGGGCAGCTTGGTTATCACACCACAATTTTGCTAGTAATGAAGTTTTAAGACCTACTTCATTCAAGAGCTGATATATCCACATTATCTCACTCACAGACTGTGCCATAGCCCTATATTCTGATTCAGCACTTGATCGTGACACAACATTCTGCTTCTTACTTTTCCATGAGACCAAATTTCCTCCAACAAAAACACAATAGCCTGATGTGGATCTTCTATCCACTTTGGAACCTGCCCAATCTGCATCTGAGTAACATTCAATGTGAGTGTGTCCATGATTTGTATATAGGATACCACGTCCAGGTGCTCTTTTCAAGTAACACAAAATCTGTTCTAATGCTGCCCAATGATGAACAGTTGGGGATGACATGAACTGACTAACAATACTGACAGAATATGCAATATCTGGACGAGTCACGGTAAGGTAATTCAGCTTTCCAACCAACCTTCGATATCTCTCAGGATCTTCAAATAGTTCCCCATCGCCTGTGAGGTGCATGTTCGGAGTCATTGGAGCACTACAAGGCTTTGCTCCCAATTTTCCTGTCTCAGTTAATAAGTCAAGGACATATTTTTTCTGAGATAGAAAGATACCTCTTTTACTCCTTGTGACTTCAACACCCAAGAAATACTTTAGCATCCCCAAGTCCTTCGTGTGAAACTGAGTATGAAGACAAAACTTAAGGGATGAGATTCCCGTAGTATCACTTCCAGTAATAACAATGTCATCCACATACACAACTAAAAGTATGATACCAGCTTCTGATTGTTTGTAGAACACAGAATGGTCAGACTTAATTTTTATCATCCCAAACTCTTCAATAGCCTGATTAAATTTTCCAAACCAAGCACGAGGACTCTGTTTCAAACCATACAGAGACTTTCGAAGATGACAAACTCGCCCAGACTCCCCCTGAGCAACAAAACCAGGAGGTTGCTCCATATACACCTCCTCTTGAAGATCACCATGAAGAAAAGCATTCTTGATATCGAGTTGATGCAAAGGCCAATGGTGAGTAGTTGCCATAGATATAAACAACCGAACAGATGTCAATTTAGCAACAGGAGAAAAAGTGGCAGAATAGTCCACTCCATAGGTTTGAGCATATCCCTTAGCGACAAGACGGGTTTTCAATCGAGCAACTGACCCATCTGGATTGACCTTAACTGTGAACACCCACTTGCATCCTATAGCCCGTTTCCCGGAAGGTAAATCAACCAAGTTCCAAGTACCATTGTCATCTAAAGCATTCATTTCTTCTATCATTGCATTATGCCAACCAGGATGAGATATTGCTTCATGAACGGTTTTAGGAATAGTAATAGAATCAAGGGATGCAATAAATGAACAAGAGGAAGACGACAAGCAGTTATAAGAAACAAAAGAAAAAATAGGATAAGTGCATTGGCGTTTACCTTTGCGTAACGCAATAGGAAGATCATCGCTCGGGACTGGATCTGATGATGAAGGAGCAGGGGCAAGACATGAATCAAGAGGTTTACGCCTGGAGTAGACTTGAAGAATAGGAGGCTTGATAGGAGCGGGTTCCGATACAGGTCCAGAGGATGTGATGGAATAGACTAACAAATCATCATCCTCCCCCTGATGTGCGGGAGGAGGAGAAGACGGAAAATAGGGTGTGTCTTCCATGAAGGTAACATCAATTGAGACAAGATATTTGTTAAGACTAGGACAATAACTTCTATAACCTTTCTGAAGACGAGAATAACCAATGAAGACACACTTCAAAGACTTGGGATCTAATTTGGTTACATGCGGACGAACATCTCGAACAAAACAAGTGCTACCAAATATCCGAGGATCAACAGGAAATAAAGACTTGTTGGGAAAAAGGATTTTGTAAGGAATCTCTCCATGAAGAACAGATGAGGGCATGCGATTAATTAAAAAACATGCTGTAGAAACTGCATCGGCCCAAAAAGGTTTAGGAACATTCATTTGAAATAATAAGGCTCGTGCAGTTTCAAGAAGATGTCTGTTCTTTCGTTCTGCTACTCCATTTTGAGATGGAGTATCAACACAAGAAGTCTCATGAAGCATGCCATTCTGAGCCATATAAGTTTGAAACAAAGTTTTCGTATATTCTTTGGCATTATCACTTCGCAAAGTACGAATTGAAACATTAAATTGAGTTTTAATCTCAGCACAAAATGCACAAAAAATTGAAAACAACTCAGAACGACTTTTCATTAAATATAACCAAGTTACACGAGAATAATCATCCACAAAAGTAACAAAATACTTAAATCCAGGTTTAGACACAATAGGACAAGGACCCCAAACATCAGAATGAACTAATTCAAAAGGAACACTAGCACGTTATTGACTCTTGGACTCGAACTAAGACGATGGTGTTTTGCAAACTGACACGACTCACAATTTAATGAAGACACCAGACGAAACTGTGGACAAAGCTTCTTGAGCAAAGGAAGAGATGGATGACCCAACCGACAATGAGCCTCGAAGGGAGATGTAACACCAGAACAAGCAACAGATTGAGGTATTGGTGTGTCAAGAATGTAGAGGCCTCCAGACTCATGTCCTTTACCAATAATCTTCTTCGTCATAAGATCCTGAAATAAGCAATGATCAGGAAAGAATGAGATGCAACAGTTAAGATTGCGAGTAAGCTGGCTTACAGAGATCAAATTAAAAGATAAATTAGGTAAATGTAAGACAGATGACAGAGGAAAGGAAGCAGAGGGGTAGGAGTAATCGTGCCAGACCCACGAACACAAGATGGTGACCCATCGGCTAAAGTAACAGTAGAAGTAGAAGTGTGTGACTTAAACATAGAAAAAAGATTAGAATTACCTGTCATGTGATCTGTGGCACCAGAATCAATGACCCATTTGGAGGATGAGGAAAAAAGACACGCATTTGATTTACCTGAATCAGCAATGGTAGTGATAGAAGGAGATGAAGGCTTTAGTGATTCCTGATACTGTGAAAACTTAGCAAATTCATCTGCAGAGACAAGAACTGAATTTTCTGAATTATCATTAGCAGATGCAACATGGGCCGAATGAGCTCTCTGATTCTTATACTGAAGCTTTCTACATTCATGCTTCATATGTCCAGGCTTGTGACAATAATTGCACACAATTCCTCCAGAATTCTGTGGCCGAGTTTCAAACCCTTCTGAACTTCCTCCTTTGTTTCCACGCTGATTGGTTGGTCGTCCAGGATCATAATTATTATTTCGACTCACTAAAGCACCACTGAGTTGAACCGGCGGAGTACTTTCTGTGCGGAGTACTCGACTAAAAACTTCATGTAAAGAAGAGATCTTAGAATCAGAAAGAACCTGTGACTTAGCAGTCTCAAAGTCAGAGGGAAGGCCAGCAAGGAAACTCATGATAGCCATTTGCTCTCGTTGGTGTTGCTGAACCTTTACATCAGTGCTAAAAGGCAACAACATATTAAGCTCCTCATAAGTTTTCTTGAATGCCATAAAATAAGTCGTAAGGGACTGATCTTGTTTCTCTGCAGGATAAAATGCTTTGCACACCTCATACATGCGAGAAACGTTCCCTTTACCAGAATACAAGAAATCCAAATAATCCATCAGCTCTTTAACAAATTCACAGTGATTAATCAAGCCAATCACCATGCTATCAATAGAGTTTCGAATCTGCAGGAATAAGCGAGCATCTTCTCGGAGCCATGTCTGCTTCGAATCATCGTTGGGAGGATCATCAGTCAAATGAGTATCTTTGTCAATACTCTGAAGATAAAGTCGAACGGTCTTACTCCAATCCAAATAATTCGAGCCATTTAGTTTATGGTCCGTGATTTTAGACATCACGGGCACCATATCCGACATAACAACAGATTTTTTTTTCAGCCATAGTTCCTAAATAAAGATACAAGGCAGCAAACACAAAGGCAAGATAGCAACCACAAGACAAAACCAAGAATCTTCAACAAGGCAACAAGCACAAACCTTGACGGACACAAATCAGAACAGATCCACTGGAAAAGAAGAGGGTAACCAACCGGAAAAGAGCACTGGCCAAACAGGGTAGCGCGTGGGGTCACGCGCTTACACACACGGTGGCGTGTGGGGCTCACGCGCGGGTCTTCTGGTCACCGGACTCCGGGCGAGCGTAGATCGGCAGCTGGGCGTCTCTTCTGAACAGGCGGTGATGTAAAGAACTCCTCCAAATAGGGTTTCCAAAAAATGGAACCCTTAAAGTCAGAAAACTCGTGGCGGCGCGTGGGGCTCACTCGCGGGTCTTCTGGTCACCGGACTTCAGGCGAGCGCCGGTCGACGGCTAGGCTTCTCTTCTGGGCAGGCGGTGAGGATGAAGGGCTACTCCAAATAGGGTTACCAAAAAATGGAACCCTAAAAGACACAAAACCCTATTTTGTGTTTATGTAAGAGACCCAAAACAAAACCCTAATTTCGAAATCCTAATGCTCTGATACCATGTTATTTTAGATGAAAAGAATTGTATTTCATACTTACATTGAAACAAGATACACATATTTATACAAAACAAGGAAACTATCTAAGGAAACTATATAATTAGGAAACCTAGAATTAAGCTAATTAAGCCAGCTAATATACACCTATATTCTGTAACACCCAAGCTACCCGATAAGGCTGAGGGTGGGGTTCGGTCTTTAGCTTCATCCTAGCTACACCGGCTGTGGAGACCACATTCATAGTACTTCCGCCATCAATCACAACCTTACAAACTTTATCTCCACAAGTGACAAAGGTGTGAAAGATGCTCGTGCGTTTCCAATCATCCTCTCCTAAAGGAGTAGACAAGATGCACCGCATAACAGCTAGATGGGACTGCTCCTGCTCATCATCGATCTCAAGATCCCTCTCAACATCAGAAGTCTCCTCAGGAGGGGCATAATCTGCAAAAGCAGAAGGATCATCGGATTCCTGATCAAGAATGAGGGTGCGGTGGGGACAACGAGCAGCAATGTGACCCCTATTATGACAGTGGAAACACTCAATAGCAGAGCCACTTGGGCGATTGCTAGCACCGACGACCTCTTTTCCCCTAGAAGTGCTAGGCCCTAGATTAGATTAGGTACCCCCCCTTGAAGGAACAGACTGAAATGGTGGTTGAGACTGACGAGACTCCCCACCTTGGGAAGCTAAACGCCTTGGGTTAGGAACCCAAAGAAATTTCTCTATGTCCCGGGCCTTATTATAGGCCTCCTCTAAGCTATCAGGAGAGTATAAGGTGACTTCTCTCTTGACATCTAATCTTAACCCATTTACATATTTAGAGAGAGTCGCCAAAGGATCATCCTCTATCTCACATCGTCCCATAAGACCCTCAAAACGCGATGTGTAATCCTCAACACTGGCGGTGCCCTGTCTTAGATTATGCCACTGCTCTAACAAAGTCTTTCTATGGGAAGCGGGGAGATACTTCTCCTTTAACCTTCGTCTCATCTCAGTCCAAGTGACTAGTGGACCCTCTCCTAAGCGATCTAATTTACGCAACACACCCTGCCAATAGCATTTGGCATTGCCTGACAATTTCATCCTAGCAAAATGAACACGTTGAGAGTCGGTCATTCCATACCAGTCACAGTATTTCTCTATATCAGTCAACCAATCGAGAAAGACAATAGGACCAGTCCTACCATCAAAACTGGGAGCGTCAAGCTTTACCCTCGTGGTGATATCTCTAGGCTCGTCATGAAAATTCCTAGGCTGTCTATGTTGGGCATCCTGATATCTACCCCGGTGTCCTCTCGGCCTATAATCATACTCTAAATCATCCTCAAATGGATCAGCAGGAGGACCAAAGTCCTCTACATGTTGCCTAGGGACTGGGATTTGTCTAAAGTGGTTAGGGAGGGGAAGGATTCCTGCATGAGGATCTGTGGGCCGTTCATTGGGTTGTTGAACGATTGGGGGATCATTGGCAACATCCCTGGGGTCATCAACTCTATCCTGACCTCTAGACTGGGCTAATTCCTCCCTAAGTGCAGTGATGGACTCACGGAGTGTGGTAAACTCAATCTTAGTATCACGATCAAATCTGGTAAAAGACTCTTTCAAAGTGGCTATGTCCTGTTGGACAGTGGTCATGTCTTACTCTATAGCGATGCAGCGGTCAGTCAAAGTCATGGTGTAAGGTAATGGTGAAATTGGGGTGGATGGGTAAATGGGTGGTAGATGCTGACACGTCTTAATTACTTAAATTAGAAAACCAAATTACCACTTATGAACACTTAAGAAAACTGAAATAAAATAAAGAAAAAAAAATGCAAGCTGCGTGCCTAAGTATGAAAAAGGTGAAGTAGGGAATGAGAATGAAATGAGTGTGTGAAATATATCAGAAAGGTGGCCTAGAGCTTGAAAATAAAAAGGGACAATAAAGGAAAGATGAAAGGAGTAAAGGATTTCACTTCTTTTTTTTTTTTTGTTGGACTGTTGGGAAAAGAATAAAAGGACCTAACACAAATTTAATAAACTACCAACTAATTGAAATAAAACCCACAATTTTTCAATGAAAAGGAGTTGTGTACCTTTCACTGAGGCGCAATGAGGTGTAAAACTCCACTGTGGAGGTCGAATTGACCCAAATGGACCTCAAAATCGGAACCAGGACGTCGAAAAATGCTGGGAAGGCTGCAGGAGCAAACTGTAATTTTCCAGAAAGTTGGAGCACCAAATGGTAATTTTCCAGAGAGTTGAGGCACCAAATGGTAATTGTCCAGAAGATGGGGCTAAACTGTAATTTTAGAGGAGCGATGACGTCAGCGACACGTGTCAGTCAACGGTCAAAGGGTTGACCGGTTTGGTCAACGGGTTGTCGGGTCGGGTTGAGCCGGTAAGCTGAGTCGCGCTGTTGAGCTGAGCTGGTAAGCCGAGTCGAGCTGTTGAGTCGAGCCGAGGTCAACCGGTGTGATGCACGTGGATTTGACGCGCGCGCGTGGATCTCACGCGCAGAGAGGCTGGTGGCGCGTGGGGCACCGTTCCGGCTACCTTTTTCTGCCGGCGACGATTCCGGCGACTGTGGAGTCGTTTTGGGGTGGTTTGGTGGTGTTGGCAGCCGTGGAAGTGGTGGTTCTGGTAGTGCAAGGCGCGGGTCCTTGTATATATATATATATATAGTGGCAGTAAGTATGTATGGAGGCACGGGTCTTTGACTCTTTGTTTCTTCCAAGCACGTGACTATAGAGGCAGCGAAAAGGTGTGGATCGTGGTGTTGCTCTGATACCAATTGATGGGACTTGAGTACCAATGAAAAAAAAGAGATAGAAAAAGAGAAGAAAAAGAGATAAAGAGAGAGAAAGAGAGAGAAATTAGAGAGAAAGAGAGAGAGAAATCAGAATGTAGGGAGAAATTATATTAATCATCAAGTCTAATCAAATAAAGGGTTTATCCCCCTTTATATAGAAAACAAACCTACTCCTACTAGGAGACTAATTAAAAGATAATTACAACCAAAAGATAAATATCCTAAATAGATAAAGATAAGATAATTACAACCAAAAGATAAATATCCTAAATAAATAAAGATAAATAACAACTAAATCATCTAATCATTCCTATGGCGGGCCCTTCTAGTATAGGTCTTCCAAGGTCGTGGGCCTTGTGGGTCATGATCCACATCAGTTATGTTTACTGAATATTCAATAAGATATTGATTGTATCATGGAATTCTACCATCTTAAACTCATTTAATCTTGCTAGAGCAACATTCCATGCAGTTCTATGCTGTACCAGTGTTTGAACTTGCAAGCTGAAATAGCCTACCATAGCATGTGTTATTTAAAAGGTCTAGCTTACATTAAGGTAACATTCTTATATGTTGATTTGTTGTATACTCAGTTTCCGATGATGATGAAATAGACTACTCTACCAAACCAGAATTCTATGGTTCAGATCTAGATGAGAAAGATGAATTATGGGTTCACAAGAAAAGAAAAGGTCATAATTCTGATGCTGTGCTTAGCTGCCCAGCTTGTTTCACCACCCTCTGCCTGGAGTGCCAGAGGTATTTGCTTTGCACCTGTTCATTGGTTTTTGTATTTTTGAATGAAGTGGTATTACATGTCAGTGAAATGTTCCTGTCAGCATTTGCTGACTTTCTAAAGTCAGCAAATGTTCCATGGCCGTTAGATCTCGGCCATGGGGTGAGATCTAAAGACCATGGAGTGTTTACTGATTTTAACAAAGTCAGCAAATGCTGACAGGATCATTACTCATGCAATTTTGGGGAGCTTTAATCCTTTTATTTCGGATTTTTGTTGTTGTTGTTATTGTGGTTGTGGGTGGGTGTTAAAATTGGAATGAAGCACACACTTGTGCATAAAAATGCTCTCTCTCTCTCTCTCATGAAGATTGTGATCGTATTTTAATAAATGCAGGAGTCCGTTTCTGCCTTTCAAGATCACCTCTACTATATATTTGTTGTGTGGTCTTGAGGAGTCAATTGATTGGGGATGCTGGTTTCAAAAGTCTGTTACGTAGTCAATATGCCAATACTAGACAATTATCTTGAGTAAAATATAAAGGATTATGAATAAAAATACAATTAAGCAAACCTATGACACTTGGACTCAGCACCTAAACCCAAGGTACCCGTGTTGACATGATACCACGTGGATACAAATATGGGCTCCATGCTTGAAATGTAGATGGAGAGATTGAGAGACAAGGAGTGATTGAGATCGTGATCGATGGGGATTGAGAAGGAAGAGGGTCATGGGGACTTGGCCAGGCACAATGACGGCAACGAATCATGGAGATGACGGCAAAGCATAGTAATGTCTACGAGGCATGGTGACAGTGCTGGGAGGGTGGGTGGGGGGGTGGGGGGGGGGGCGCCTCCCACAACCTCACATGAAGGAAGTGTTTCAGTTATGGTCAGGTCCTTCATTAGTGAGTTTATATATTTAGGTATATTTGCATCAGGTCGACCTGACCTTCGGATTCCTGTATATATATATATATATATATCCAAAAAATGAAACAATGTCACTTAAAATGCAGAACAAAAGTAAATCCCTCATTGACTAATTTATAGGGAAAAACCTTCCTATATACTTCTTTCTGTGAGAACCAATTAAAAGCCTTAGTTGGAAGGGTTGTATAATTTTTATATGATATGTCCTATCGAGGTGGAGCAAGGTAGGTTGAGTATGAACCTGTTCAGCCGTTCCTGTCCCATACCCATGACGGGTTGACCCTTCTTATCCTGTTCTTGCCCATGCTCATCCCTAATCCATTAGGGTTGGGGCTGTGCAGGTTACCCAAAAAGCTCATCCCATTGCCCTCCCTAGACATCCTTTGTTAGACTTCCTTTCAAAGCTAAGCATGGTTTTAAATAACAGTTCTTAATGGTCGTTATGATGTTGTAATGGCTCTTACAACCTGTTGGTGCATTATGGCACATGAAGAGAGAAATGGGGTTTTAATCCAACCTTTTTGATTCATTTTCCGTCTTCAACCCCTCTTGAAACCTATTTCTAACCTAGAAGTTAGATCTACCAAGTGGGACATATAAAAGAAAAAGAAAAAGAAAAAGTTGTTGGATCAAACTTGTAAATGGTGGAACGGAGTTTTCTTAATTTTCCTCGAAGTATGTGAGGTCCATTTGTAAAAAACTTCTCTTTTTGAGATCAAATCTTTCAAAAGGTCAAGAATCAAAGAGATCCAAATTAAGACACTTACCTCTCTTCTTTTCTATATTAAGATTAGATGACTCATTTCTGCGGAGATCAATTTACTTTAAGGCTGGAAAACAAGATCATTGGCAAGATCTAAATTGCATCTCTAGGATCATACTGAAGCTTCAATTTTGATAAATTTTCATTTAAATTTTTTGCTTTTTATTGGATTTTGGTTGTTTGAATTTTGCAGTATCTGGATCTAGTAATTATGACAAAATTTTAATTTATTCACTAGAGTATGAGATGGATAGTTGATATTTAGCTAAATTTAATCGCATTTATAGTCATGATAATTGTAAAAAGTAAAAGAAATATAGTATTTCTTGCCTTAAACAACTTTAAAAACTAGTATTAAATTCATTAACCATGTCAAATCATGTTGGTTGAATAAAATTCATTTTAAAAAATTTGAACGCTTTGTTACGTGGGTTGGGCATAGTTATTAGAGCTAGACTGATCTGGTTGATTGGAAGGATGAACTGGTCGCTCGACCCCTTGGCCGATTTGTTTTTATAATAGGACCATTTGAGTGCAAGAACTGAATTAGTCTGGGGCGAACCATCCAAATTGAACGAAATTTATGTGAACAGGCTAGTTTGACCATTGGTGTTTAAAATAATTCTTGAAGTTTCAGCTTATAAGCTCAAACAAATATTCCGTAAAAGGTACTTCATTTAAGGCCCTTCGCCACCAATCAAACCACCCTTTTGTTGGTATTTGCTCACTGCATAGTTTATGTTACTTATATTGGCTCCATATAGTAGTAATAAGTATAAATATGTTTTAAATAATATGTCAGATTGATTGACCCAATGGTCCAACTAGTGACCCATTTCCTTGACTAGGTTAGCGTTCGGTCTAGGTCTGATAGCTATGATTCTAGGTTAAAACATATATATCCATGAGTTTTTAGTTGGTTGTCCAAGACAGAGGCCATCACTCAGCGTTGGCCCCGCCAAAACAGGATCTTGGGAGGGTCTTGATATTGCACAAAGTGGCTGCTCTCAAGATTTGAACTTGTGCATTCGTGCTTGATAGCTTGAGGCTTTTACATTGCGCTAGACAACAGCCCCTAAAAAAACACCATTACCCATATTAAAAAGCATCTACTTCTCATTACGTGATGTCCATTGCACTTGATACTCATGACTGCCGTCGTGATTTAAAACACTATAACCAAGTAACCATAGTGTGAAAATGTGTGTGAGTTTTAATTTTGGTTCAAGCTTAATATAACATATATGTATAGATGTAGTCCCGATCTAGTCAGCATATGCTTACATAAGTTATGTAAGCTTGAAGCCCATAGATAATTGTGGGATGCATATTTTAATAGACTAACCGTTGGATTAGATACGTACTTGTGAATATCATGCATGCCAAAAATCTTGGCGATCCAATGTCAGAATTTCAAAATATAGCTATGAAAAACTGTGACCAGTGAAAACCATCACATTTTTTCTCTGTGACATTTATGAGAAACCGACCGTTGGATCACTATGATTTTTGACACACATGACATGCATAAGTATTGTATCTAATCCAACAGTCAGTTTTCCAAAATATTTGTCCCACAATTATCTACGGACTTCATGCTTACATAAGCTTATATAAGCATATGTTAACTGGATCATATCTGTGTATATATGTATGTTTAATAAAGCTATTGCCTAGTGTTGGTCCCACCAAAGTAGGGTTCTAGAAGGGTTGAGTTGAATATGGTCCTATTATTCGATATTGCATGAAGTGGCTACTCTTAAGACTTGAACCTGCTCATTCGCGTATGGCAATGCAAGACTGCTATAGTTTTACCATTACACTAGACTATGGCCCCTGTATATGTATATTTTTCTGCTTTAATGTGCTTAAAATGTCAACTTGCTCCTACCTTTTTCTATTGATTATTAATAAATTGATTTGACATGTAAAGGAAGATGTCCCAATGTTTATATATATATATAGTGAAGATATAAATCAATTGACAAATTAAAGTAGGTCGAAGTTACAAAATTTTAAATTCTTGTAAATCGTAAAATAAGAAGGACTACAAATCAATGTGCAACTTTGTGGCTTAGTGGTAGTAGTGATTGATGACTAAAGGATTGAAGAGCATTCATTTTGTTATTTGAGTTTGATTATTTATGATGGTTAATTGAAAATGATTTTGCTTATGAAATTAGATTGGGATAGATGAAATGGAATGCTGATCTTGGAATGTTATCAGGTCATTCCTCTTAACTGAAATAAATTATTTAGTAGTTGTATGACTAGCTGTACTTTATGATAAAATGTAATAAACATGTGGTAAAATTTAAGACAGTCAAGGAACTACATGTTTGTTGTATATATCGCTAAAATAAGGATATTAAGATTAGAGGTGCAACTTGGTATAGTGTAAGCCGAAAACTGAACTTAACCCAATCTTCGCTGTGTTGGTTCCGTTCAGTTCTTAGGCTACCTCGATATGATTTTGGGTTGGGAAAGTTAGAAATGATGTAAGATTGGTACAGCTGTAAGTTGACTGTTCAGTTAAACCTCCCACCAACTCTAGAATCCACCCTTTAGTATAATTCTACCAACTCTAGAATCTGCCCTTTAGTATAATACTATATTATATACTCCCTTTCCCATGAAAGCTGTCCTTCTTTCCATCTTTATGTGTGCCGTAATGTTTGTCCATTTCAACGCCTGGAATTTTCTAACTTTTCCACATAACCTTGTTGTATTTTTGAAGATTTTAGGAAGATCTTTTTCTCACATTCTAGAATCACAGTATCACACAATGTGGGGGCAATATTGGAAATTAAACTTGGAAAAGTTGAGAGCGAATGCATTAAGTACTATTTTATTAAAATGTGTGCGTTTACAAAGAGGTCAGTCATTTTGGGACAGAGGAAGCATTGTATATATGAGCAAGAGAAAAGCCAACTGTCATTTAGTTATTTCACAATTTAAGATTTTTCATTTCGCAAGCCTCGTGTCTTTAGCTTATAGTAAATCCAAAAATTTCACTTAAATAAAGATGCACCTCCCTTACCATAGGACGGCATACATGTTCTGAGGATTGGAGGGTGATGATTCTGTTATATAGATGAGAGAGCAAGAAAGTTCTCACAGACAGGCAAAGTGGCCTGGTTATTTCAATTCAAAATTTAAACTTATAGGCCCTGTGTTTAAAGTTGTTGATTCATTCAAAATTTTATTGTAGAATGGCATGCATTTTACGGGGATGAAGGGGATGGCTTTACTACATGGAAGAAGAAGAAAGGGGGAGAGGATGAGGGATGCCCCACATTGCTTACAATGTGAGAACTTTCATCCTCTCTCTCCTCTAACTAAGACAACCATCCTTCCTTCCTTTTCTATTCTTACTGGAATAGATGGGTGTTCTTAGTTGGCTGACTGGATATCAGTTTGTTAGGATTAGTTATATCTTGCTTTTCTCCTTACCTACTGTTAGTGCTTATTTTTGTTGGAGAACTGCTTGTCGTCCTTTGTACTTATTTCTTTTTGATTAATAAATTATGGGGATAACCAAACTGGGGAGACCTACAACCAAACTATTAGGTCCTCCACCACAAAAGCATTGTTTGCTAAAGCAAAAGAAGCTTGATCACAATGCCTGGGCACAGCAAAAAGGCCATTTACTTCAGCTTCTCATACTATCAAGTAGATGTCACAAATAACAGCAATATCTTCTACCATAGTAATCTTTCTGTCGATACAATCAGCTACTGCTTTAGCATCGCATTCCATAATCAAACCCCTTATCGCTGTTTCAATCCCAAACCAAATCCCTTCTCGGATAGCTATTGCCTCCATAACCAATGTGCTTCTCATAATTGGAATTCTCTTAGGTCATCCCTGCTATGAAATCACTTTTTTTTTCATCCCTCACCACAACCCCGATACCTCCATTATAGTTTTGGAAAGATAGATTTCTCTAAAGGCTGAAATCGACTTGAACCAATTGACCTTTATTCTGGTAACTCCTTCCTTCTGTCATACATATAGAAAGGAAAAAAGGCCTTACCCTATTCATTCCTAACGTCAGGAATATCAACCTTATAGAATGTTCTTTTTTGTAGTCTATGTCAAGTTTGGGGTTGAAAATTTGAAGAACTTACACTGGTTTGGTTTTAGGTTGCCATAAACCTACCAAACAAAACTGTGTTTCACTCCTAGTTGAGATAGATTGGTTCCAGACATAAGAATTAAAAATGAATGCTTTTATGAGAAGATAGAAGCAGCACAAATTTTGGAATGTATGAGAAAAAGTTGGTTCATATGGTGTGGCTAGTTTATCAAAGATAAATGAGTAGTCAGGTGAGAAGGTATGATATGGTTCATCAGCTTGTTGGTGCTGCAAGGAGGTGGACATGACAACAGGTGGGTCAAGGTAGCGAGAAAAGACATCTACACCTTTGATTTAGTTTTAAACAGAGTATTGAATGTCGAGTGCTTCAAAGTGGAGATATTGAGTTTTCCTGAAATTATCTTCTAGATATGCTTTCCCTCAATACTGAATGTAACTGTGTTTCAATTGTTACCTGTAGATTCTTTTTTTCCTTATTTTATTTTTAATGTTTTAGTAGTATTACTATAAAATATGTGATTTTGGTCAATGAGTATTTTTCGTATCTGTATTGACAAATTAATGATGTGTTATTCTAGGCATGAAAAATATGTGACCCAGTACAGAGCAGTTTTTGTTGTCAACTGCAAAATCAAAAGTGACCAAGTATTGCGACAAAGAAGTCTGCAACCAAAAAAGGGCAAAAGAAGGAGAGAATCTGTTGTGAGTGAAGCAGGTGCTGTTGGTGAAACATTCAGGCAAGTCTGCTGCTCAGTTTGCTCGACAGAGGTTGGAGCCTATGATGAAGAAGAGGTTTATCATTTCTTTAATGTTCTTCCAAGTGAGTCTTGACGTGGTCAATTTCAGTTATAGTGTATTGGATAAGTTATGTAATTCACTTTTGGTCTCTGGTTCTGAATATCTGTGTTGCATGTAGTTACTACATCAATTAAATTTTGGTCTCTTTAGTGTTTTTCATCATATTATGCTAGCACACTAACACAAATAAAGATATAATTATGGTTTAAAAAAATTCTCTAAAATTTCTTTCTTTTTTTTTTCTTGGCATACATTTGCATAGTAATAAGTTTGACAATGCTTACAAAAGAAAACAATAATAAAGATATATCTATGGTTACTATATTTTCATCTAAATTAAAAGTGGATTAGTTAAAGTTTATATTTAATAAAAACCTATATGCATTACTATTTTCATTTTCTTGAAATTTTTCTTTTTAAATTTTTGTTATCTAAACATCCAATCCATAACAAAATCCTGACAATTTTTTTTGATTTATTGGATTTATGCATTGATTAACCTGGATTTCAGAATTTTTTGTTTTAAAATTCAACACAACAAGGACAACTTTTTTTATCAATTTTTAATTTATCACTATCATGTCAACTGAGGAAAGAAGTGGGTAACTTATTCTGTAGTTTTAACAATAATTATTTGTTTTTTAAAATTTTCTTATCACACCTCCGTCCTAGGATCAAACACTAGTATTTTGATTATCATTTGGACGGAGTTTGCAGGTGTTCTCATCCATTCTTAGGAACTAGTATGAATTTGAATCTTAATAGGAGTAGATTTAGAATATCTTATATTATTAAAAAAAAAAAATCGATTCATGAAAGATTTTGTGCATGTCATCTTTAAGGAAATGAGGTATCTCGAAGTGTTGACAAGACAATATGTGCCCAAACGCGTGATATCAAAACTTACAACAGTAAGTGAGTTGCAAACAACTCCTGTACCCAACCCACTAGTATGATAAAACTAGAATGAAAATAAAATTGGTTGTTGGAGCATAGCAGCCGTCCTGGAGCTCTGTTGACTCTAGACATTAAGAAATGCCACAATGTCAAGGTCTCAAGACTGGTAAGTGTTGTGTGTATTGGAGCTTTATTGATTTTGGTCCATGAGGCCTTAAAACACAAGTTGTGTAAGGTTTACGTGAGAAGCCTAAAGTCCCCATTCTTCATTCTTCTTGTTCATGAAAATCAAAAGGATAGAAAAGGGGGAGCAGCCACAAGTGAGAGATAAAAGGGGTTAGGGTTTGAGCTTGTTCTTTGACCTTCTACCTTGCTATTTGAATCCGATTGAAGTGGGAGTCTCAATTAAATTCGATATTTTTTTTCAAATGGTAGGTTTCATTATGGTAAAAAACTAGGGTTTGTAAAGCTCTTTAAGATAACCCTTGCATCTTTTTCCACTGTTTTTTGTATTAACTCAAGTTAGATATCAACTTGAGGAGAGATTGCTTAGAATTTGTCCCATGATTTTTTTTCCTTCTCCTATTTAGAGGGTTTTCTACTTATATCTTGGAGTTTGATAAATTGCCTCATATGCTATTTTGCTTTATTTGTTGCTTGCTTGGATTGTCTATTGATACTTATGACTTCTTACTATATTCGTGTTACTCTTGTACTCAAGTTAAAACTAGTTTGCCCTGATTTAGCTTTGGGCTCAACAGGTAGTATGAAAGCTCTTGGATATTTAGGAGTGCTATTGTCGAACTAAGACAAAAGACTGCACCAGTGCCATGATTAAACTTTTAACAATATGAATTAGTTGATTTGGAAGGCTAAATGGAAGGTATCATTTTTTTTTTGGGTTAATTGCACTTTTGTACCCTGTACTTTGGGGTGTTTTTCAATGTGGTCCCTATACTTTTTTTTTTCCTAAATTTCATACCCATACAATTGAGACATTTTCAATGAAGGACAAATTGGAGACGGGCATTAAGGGCCCATTTGAGTTAGCTTTTTTTAAAATCACTTTTGGAGCTTAAATTTTCACTTAATTTAAGAGATGGAATGGCAATCACTTCTAGATAGCTTGAGGAGTGATAGGATTGTTGGCAAAATTTTCATATTAAAAGTGTTTGAGGCAAAAGCTAGGGGGGCCCAACTTCTGCCTGTCACCCCTGAAAGATCGCCATCGTCATCAGAGAAGAAATAGTACCATAGTATGATTCAACTCTAAGACGGATCCGGAGGAACATACAGCGATAATGGTCCTGTCACAACCATTTTCGGTCCCAAGTGAGGTGACATCACGAGGAGAATGATTTTTTTTTATAAAAAGAACAAAATCGGATTCGAGAACCGTTTTTCCTTATTTGCCTTCTTCACCAATAAACAAAATCCCATAAATGCCGAAAAATACAACTTCAGAAATCATCCCAGAAAATCTAATTTCTTCTATGAGTCCAGAAATTCCTGTTTTTTCATCTGGTCAGACTTCTCCTGTTTTGATGATAGAAGGCCCCAAACAAATAACCCCTGAATGCAGCATTCCATTACCAGATATAACATTCACTCCAGCAATAACAGTTAGCCCGGGTGTATTGGAAGTATCTCCCAGTACCTCTTTAGTTCCTCTTGCTGAATTTGCAGACTCAACTATAATACACACTGTTGCAGACAACTTTTCTGTGGAAAGAACTGATATTGCAGATAAGAAAGAATAAATGTCAAAACATTTCATTCGTTATACAGAATTGGAAGCAAAAGGTTTGTTTAATGATGAACGGCTTGAGATTAAAGCTCCTGGCGTTGAAGCACCTTCAGTAGTAATGGAGAAAGCATACCGATTATTTCCATGGTTTTTATCACTGTATCCGTAGAATCCTTCATTATCTAATTTTGAAATAGAACAGTCCCCAGAAGGAAAACAGAAGAAAGCTTTAGAATTGACACATATGTTAATCTCTCTCTGCATGGGTATAAGAAATCTTCTCAAACAATCAGTGAGACAGTTACAAGATCAGAAGACGATTCGTGATGTTTTACGGAGGTATGATTTTGAAACTAGTCTAATAGATCCTTTCTTGGATGTTATTTTTCAATTCAAACAACTTGAAATAGAAGAACAGGATCGTTTAGCTATGTTTTCTGAAAAGGTTGAAGGAGAAGAACAAGCTGAACGAGAATACATCCAAATACAGCCTCAAATGGGGATTTATGGTAAATGTGCTGAAGAAAACAAAGCTGTTCAAAAGCATCTAATTCATGCTAATGAACAAATTGCTTATTGGACATCTCAAAAAGCAAAGTTAGAGCAAAAGGCACAATTACTTCAGCAACAAATAGAAGCTTCGAGGGATGTGATCAAACAAGAGCAGAAGATAAATCAAGTTCTTGCAATCACTCGAATGGGAAACAGATAACATAAAAGGTTGTAAACCATGTTCGGGCACAGAAGCAATTGTTGGAAAAGCAGATAAAGGATTTGAGTTTTGAATTTTGAGGTATAATGGATTGTAATAGAGCAGTGAAATAGATCTTTTTTTTTTTTTTTTTTTTTTTTTTTTTTTTTTTTAAGCATTCCAATTGTATTGCTCAATCTATGTAATACATTTTGCCTTTAAGGAAAATACATCTTTAACCATTTTTCGTCTATGGATTCCTTTAACTTTATACCATCATGGGAAATCAGTCTGTAATATCCAATAGCATAGGCTTTAGAGATGACATAAGGTTGTGCCTCATAGTTTGCATAGAACTTGTGCTACCTGTTAGCCCTAAGTCAATTGCATTGACCACATTTTGATGATCAACAAACATTACTTTAGTTACTAATGAATGGTTAAGTGTTTTTGTCTCCATAGAATCAAAGTTATATCTTGTTGGAGCTCATCAACATATTCCAAGCTTCTCAATTATGCAAATATACAAAGACATTGAATCATAAAGCTTGTGAAGGACATCTTGAAGCCATTCCTTGAAGACCTTTGTTATCAAGATGTTTAGGAACCTTTTGTAAGGCAACTCATTTGATTAAACTTGTATAGCTCAAGCCAAAATGTTTTTTCACATTGCATTAGCATTCATTAAACTTAGAAAACTTGTAAAAATGCATTTGAATACTTAAGTTAACTACTTTAAATGTTTTGAGTTGAAATAGACTTAAAAATTTTAAGATTTTAGCTTAAGAGCATGCCTAGTCGACTAACCAACTTAGTCTAGTCGACTAATCATGGTCCAGTAGCTAAAACTTTGGAAATTCCAAGTCCAGTCGACTAATCATATAGAGTAGTCGACTAAGGAGACTTTTAGTTGACTAATCCCTTAGTCTAGTCGACTAAAAGCACTCCAGTAGTCCATGTTTGGAAATGCAAAAGAGCTAGTCGACTAATCATCTTAGTTTAGTCGACTAACCGTGCCCGAAAATTTTTACAAACTAGTTTTGAGTTAGCTAGTAGACTAACCCATATAGCCTAGTCGACTAATCGAGCCCGGGAACAAATTTTCTTTGAATTTTTAACTGGCTAGTTGACTAATCATTCTTGGCCAGTCAACTAATGCTCCTGCAAATACAAAACGACTCTTTCTATTTTTGGCATTTGAAGCATTAAATGAGGCCTGCTCTTCTCCTCTCCTCCAATGGCATTCAAGCTTAGTTCAAACGGCCATTTCAGACCAAAATGCATATAAATAGAGGTGAGCTTCTCATTTATTGCAATCAATCCAACAATAGTTAATATCATTCATTGCAAACATTCATTGTTCAAAGCTTTCTCTTCCAAACTCTTGAGCTATACTTGTTAATCAGCTGAGAGGCTATTAGTTGAGCTTTATACTTGTGTAAATCAGCTTGTTGAAGCATTTATTGTACACACCAACCTTTGTGAAATTGTATTAAGTGTTCTTTGTGAGCACATTTGTGGGTTCTTTGTGAGCCATTGAGATAGTTCTTTGTGAGCTAAGGTGAGAGTCTTCCACCTGGGATAAAGAAGACTGTGTAAAAGTTTCTCCACCTTGAAGGAGTAATCCTTAGTGGATTGTGAGAATCTTTGAGCTGGGTGCTTAAGGCGAGGAGTAGGCGGAGTCCAAACCTCGTTAAAATACTGTGTTTGATCTCTTTCTCTCTCACTATTGTTTCAATTTATTGTTTACATATATTTGCTTGTGTAGAAATTAATTGAACCTAATTTTATTTGGTAATATTTGCAAAAGTTTGTCAAAAACCCTATTCACCCCCCTTATAGGGTCAAATATTTGGGACAACACTACCTATCTTTGCCCTGATATTATCTTGCACCTTTAGCACAATATCTTCCACTGCAAAAGTTTTTTCATGAACCTTTGTGAACTAGCTTCCCGATCGAGAGATGTATGTGATTTAGGATTTTAGAAAACAAAGGAGTCGCCACCTTATTTTTAAGGAATAAAGAAAACATTAAAATATTTTATTTTCAATAAAACAAAACAAACTTCATTCAATGAAAAGACAGTCTACGAACCAAAGAGGGATCCGGGGGCTAGGTTATGACGTGTGAAGGTTCCAAGTTCTTACTTGTAGGCACCCACCTCGCCCTAATTAAAGGACTTCTAATTTATTTGGGCTATTTAAAATCTTAATGCAAACAATCCTAAATAATCTAATCAACCAACAAAATAGTGATATAAATGCAATAATCTATATTAATAATAATAATAATAATAAATAATATACAAACAAACCCTAAAAACCTAGGACACCCCATTAGCATCCTATGGTGGACTTGAGCTCTATTAGCGCCTACGTAACCTACTAGTGTTACCTAGCAGGTGTCAAAGTCCACGTAGTTCGACTACCTTAGGACTCTCTTATTGTAATGAACCACATCATTTGAAAGTATTCAACTTTATCCAAGACTCTATCTTCGAGAGTTTTTATCCATTTGAAAATGTTTTGTAAGACAGTTCGATTAAAAGATTTCCAATGCAATCGGAATTTTAAAAGATAAAACTTATCTTTTAGAAACAAACCTCAATTTAAACTTCTTTTTCAAATCAATCATTATCCATGGAATTTCATTCCAAAATCATTTCCTTTTCAAAGAAATTATTTCCAACACAAATCCTTTTAAAAGACTCCCATTTCATGGGAAAACCATTTAATAAATCAATAAATTCCAATAAAAATCATTTTTAAAATCTCTCTCGAAGATAGACTCTTAAACTCGATAAAATATTTGAATTCGAATGCGACTCTTACAACAAATGACAGTCCTAGGGAAGGTCAAGTGACCTTCCTAATCTTAGGGTATCTAACTAACCTTAAGTTAATCTAAGAGCCTAAAATACTAATGCGATGCATGCTGAAATTTAAATAAAATAAACAAATATGCATGAAATCAATTCTAATAATGCATGAAAAATGCTCCAAATGCATACTAATTTAACTATGTGAACTTAGGCATGTTTCTAAGTTGGATTTAACCCTAAAAATGATTTTTAGAAGTCATTTAAAGGCATAAACAAACCTGGACATATTTGAATGTGGACCTTAAATTACTCTAAAAACCTTGAAAAGAAATAATAAAAAATCTGATAATATCCTAGCATGCATCCTATATGAATATATTACAAGATGAACTGTGAAAATCATACAAAAACAGGCTTAAGAATGATAATTAAGCCACTTTAAAACATATATTCAAATCTGGACAGATTTGAATACATGCTTAAAATAGCCTAAAAAATCATTATTAATCCATGGAAAATAACAAATAAACATCCTAATATGCATACTAACAAAATATATGAATTTAATCTACAAAATGTACTTGGAATCATGGCTTAAAAATGCTATTTAAGCCTCATTAAAGTCCATGTTCAAATCTGGACAGATTTGAACCTTGACTTTGTGGGATCTAATTAGCATGATTAATCCACTTTAAAACAATGAATAAAAATCCTAACAAATAATCTAATATGCATCAACTAGAAAACTATACAAAAACTCATTAAAAACCAAATAAAAACATGTTTAAACAATTATTCTAAACACAAGAGGAGGATCTTACCTTCGCACGCTCCCTCGTACACAATTCATATATTCAAACCATCAAATCCATGTCGAGTGTTTAAACAATCATAAAAGTATGAAAACGAATGACTCAAGACTCATCACATGTCGAAAAATAATGAATCAACACACTTACATAACTATTAATATCATATGATCATCAAATGATCACCACAAAATTTCAATTATATGTAAATATATTAACACTTACTCTAGGCATGCTCACATACATAAAATCAAAACAAAAGACTACTTAATCAAACCTATATGCTCCTAAACATATGAATATATTACTATCTTATATGAAAAAAAACACATCCTACTCTAATCATGCAAAGGTATTAAACAAATAATATGATCAAACCTATACTACTACTACTCTATCATACATAATAAAATAAAAAGCTATTCTAACATGCATAATAAACTCATAAAAAATGGAAGTTAGTTCATCTCACACGAAGATGAACTAGGTTCTACCATAACATGGAAGATTTACATGAAAATCAAATAAAAGAAGCTAGGATAGAATACTTACCCTTCTTCTTCCTTCTTGGCAAACCTCCTTCAAGCATCAAGCTTTGAATTCCTCTTCTCTCTCCTTTTTTAGCTCTAGTTCTCTCTCAAAATGATGACCTAAAAACGTAGTAGCCTCTTTGACCCCCCTCTTGAACTCTATCAAAGTACATTTATAGAGTTAGGGTAAAAGAACCTTGAATGGTTGGGATTAATCCATCTAAAAATCATCGTAGGGTTTAGAATCAATCCTCATAGGGTTCTCAAACTGAATTATCATCGAATTATCTCCAAAAAATCGAACAAAATTGGGTAAAATAGGTGGGAGAGTCCCAAAATTTGAAAACACACAAAATGGGGTCGGGCATCCTGATGGCCATCCTAGCTTGGACGGTCACCAAGTGTGACTTCCCCCAATTTGCCCTATTTTCGAGGATTTTTTGAATTTCAGCTTTATCTTGCTCATTTTCAATCAAAATCCGATGATTCCAACACCAAAACGACCGTGCTTTAATCCTTTACATTCCTAGAAGGGTTTTGGGTCAAAAATTTTTGACCATGGTCAAGGGTTTTAGCAAAAAGTTAGCCGATTGACCCAGTTGTGCCAAAATAGGTCATATGATCATCCTCTGTTTTGTAAAATTGGTCAATTAGGCTTAACCCACTTCTAAAAAACATGATTTTATTATGAAATTGATACTTGAAAACACATTTTGAAGATCTTTGATTTTGGTGAAAATGACCAATTCACGGTAAATTTGGATGAAATTTCAGTTTGGCTCATTCCTACCCGTAGGATCGATTTTGGGCGAATTCATTCCAACTATTCAAAATCTCAATTAACACTCCAAATACTATCCATACATCCATATAAACTCCATGAAACAATCCGTTTCGAATTTGGAGGTCATTCGGAAATTAAACGAAAAAAAGGACGAAAATACCCCTCAAGTCGCAAAAACCCTAATAACCTATCGAGTTCTCATCAGAATGATATGAAAATTTACGGGGATACTCTAAGACACCTCAAAAGTCAAATGCAATGCAAATGGATTGATTCCAATTCAAATGCACACATGAAATGATGAATTATCATTTTTCCCCGAAAAATGATAATTTGGATAATTTGGTCTTTACAAGTCCAATTCTCCACCAAATGACCCACTTTTCAAATTGATCATTGGCAAAAACATATAATAAAATGATTAGTAAAAATGGGGTGTCTACAACCTTCTGTTGGCTTTATGGCTCCCACTCTTATTTATATAATTGATTTTGATGATAACAAACATTGGGCTATGAATATTATATAGTGCAGATATTATTTGATTTGTCAATTGTTTATATCTTGTGAAAATTATTTTGCTTCCAAGCATATATTGTTATATCAGGATTCATGAAGAGTTGAGACTTCAAAGATCATATGCTCATGCACTCTATTATTAAAGATCAAGCATGGAAGCCAATCACAAGCCTAGCACAAGTCTTGAAGCTCTTTTGGAAGATTGTTTTGAAGCCTTGTGTGAGTTTAGGACTTGTGTAAATCTCTCTAGGACTTGAACTTATTATGGCTTAAAAGATGATAAACCTTTTAAACCATCTTTTATACTTGGAAAATCATTTTTACTTAGTCACAAATTATTTTAATCATAATGGGCTTTTACAAACTCAAAACACTTGTTATTTTTCATGAAAATTGGTTTTGTACATTGTCTAGTCGACTAAGCCACCTTGACTAGTCGACTAAAGTAGTGGCAGTAAGCAATTTTTATGAAAACTATCAAGTAGTCGACTAAAGGCATCCTTAGTCGACTAACCACATATGTCTAGTCGACTAACCGAGCCCAGATTTCAAATGAATGAGTTTTTTAACACTCTAGTAGACTAAACCTTCTTGCCTAGTCGACTAACTGTGCCCTGAACTTTATAACAGCTAGTTTTTGACAAACCCAAACGGCATTTTATTGTGTCTAACGGCCATATTCTTCTTCAGACTTATAAATACTCTTTCATTGAGTATTAAACTTGTTGTTGATCACATACAAACATACTCCAACTAGTTCTATCATCAATCTTGTATGATTTAGTCATCAATCACTCTATTGAGCCAAAATTTAGTTCATCTATTTGAGAGAAAATAGTGAGAACTTATTTGTAATCATTTACTCATCAAGGAGTTTTCTTATTATATTCATATCTGATCCACTTGTAAATCTTATAAGGCTCTTTGTGAGCATTGGCCAAGCTTTCTTTGTAAAGCTTAAAGAAGTATTCTTGGTGAGCACTAGTGGGTTCTTTGTGAGCCAATTGTTAAGTTCTTTGTGAGCTTAAGGTGAGGATCTTCCACCTGGGATAAAGAAGATCGTGTAAAGGTTTCTCCACCTTGAAGGAGCTAATCCTTAGTGGATTGTTGGGAATCCTTGGGCTGAGGCACAAGGCGAGGAGTAGGCGGAGTCCAAACCTCATTAAAATATTGTGTTTGATCTCTCTATCTCTTCTTTCTTTTAATTACTTACATTTACATTATTGCTTCTGTTATTAGTAATTGAACATTAATTTTATTTGGTAATTATTTGCAAAAGTTTGCCATAAACTCTATTCACCCCCTCTCTAGGGTTATATATTTGGGACAACACCTTCTTTTCATATGTTCTAGCCATTTGCTTAGCATAAATATGCAATCTACCAACTGCTTGCATCATTTTCTCTTCCAATATAAGCAAATCATCAATCCGCATTTGAGCATAGTCCATTGAATCTTCGGGAACATATGTTCAAGCAAAGAAGTATAGGAGAAGGTTTCAACAATTCAACAGGAACAACAACTTCTGTCCCATATACTAAAGCAAATGGGGTTTCACCTGTTGTTCTTACCCCTGTTCTATATGCCCATAAAGTTGTAATCAACTTTTCTTGCCAATCTTTTTTGTGATTGCTTAACAGTTTTATTTTTTTTATTTTTTTATTTTTAATTTTCAACAGAGTTTTATTTGTTGCTTCCGCTTGACCATTTCCTTCCGGATAATAGGTTGTAGACTGCGCATGAAAAATATTGAACTTCTGACACAAGTCTCTTACCCTCCCTTAAAATTGAGTATCATGATCAGTTACCAGTATCTGTGGTAGTTCAAATCAAGAACTAATGTTCTCTCGAATGAACAATGATACAGCTTCAGAAGTAGCTTTTCGCAATGAAATAGCTTCAACCCATTTGCTAAAATACTCAGTAGCAACCAATATCCATATATGATTCTTACTAGAAGATGGAATCAAATCAAGTCCCTAGTGCTGAAAAGGCCAGTAAGCACTTATTGGACAAAGCATATGAACATGTTGCTATTGAATATTGACATAAATGGCATCTTCTCGCAAAGTATGTACAATCTTTATTCATAGTTGGCCTGTAATAACCCAATCGAGATATTTTGTGATATAGTCGAACAGATCCTGCATGCTCTCCGCAAGTACTAGAATGTATTTCTTGCATTAAATGTTGAGCTTCAGCAGTAGAAACACACCTTAAGTACATGCCATCAAAATTACGGATGAAACCATGCAAATAGATATATCGAATACTCTGCTGTCAAATTGAATGTATTTTTTTTACGTTTTTTTTTTTCCTTTTATAATTGTTCCCATTATTGAATCAAATTGAATTTTGCTAAATGATTCGCGTTCTTTCTGGGTTTTTAATTGTTCTCATTATTGAATCAAATTAGTGTACTTACGAAAGTTTAATGAAAGACAATCTGCGAACCAAAGATAGATTCGGGGGCTAGGTTACGACATGGGAAGGTTCCAAGTTCTTACTTGTAGGCACCCACCTCGCCCTAATTAAAGGACTTCTGATTTATTTGGGCTATTTAAAATCCTAATGCAAACAATCCTAAATAATCTAATCAACCAATGAAAATAGTGATATAAATGCAGTAATCTGTATTAATAATAATAAAAAATAATATACAAACAAACCCTAAAAACCTAGGA
Source organism: Hamamelis virginiana (assembly GCA_017140935.1). NCBI lineage: Eukaryota > Viridiplantae > Streptophyta > Magnoliopsida > Saxifragales > Hamamelidaceae > Hamamelis > Hamamelis virginiana. Next base: position 142,729 of record JAESVK010000960.1, read on the forward strand.
CAGCCCACTAGCATCCTAGGGCGGACTTAAGCCCTAGTAGCGCCTATGTAACCTACTAGTGTTTCCTAGCAAGTATCAAAGCCCACGTAGTCCGACTACCCTAGGACTCTCCTATTGTAGTGAACTACATCATCCAAAAGCATTCTACTTTATCCAAGACTCTATCTTCGAGTGTTTTATCCACTTCAAATTCTTTATTTGAAATCATCTCAAACTAAAAGACTTTCATAAAATCCAAACATTATAGATAATTATTATCTTTAAAACCCAATTTCAATTAAAACTCTTTTTCAAAGATATTTTAAAAAAACAAACCATATTGGGAGAAATCTTATTCTAAGATAAGAATTCTAGAACATTCCAAATTCTTTTAAAAAATCAT
>JAESVK010000960.1:198110-215274 GCA_017140935.1 Hamamelis virginiana
GGGGGGTGTGTAGGGAGGGAGAGAGAGTGAGATGAAATTAACATAACTTATTTTTCAGTTTTGATCAAAGACTGAATAGCTTAAGCAGTAAGTTACTTGAAATTTGGAGCCTAATAATGCTTTGGGATTACTATATCCTCCTGATCAATGCAACAATGAATTCTTGTTTCTACATCACCGTTTTCATATCTGAAATATGATAAAATATATACACTTGACACGTTGTAGTCTAGCCTATACTGAATTAACGTGCATCCAATGCGTAGTCCTGGTGGAACCAAAAAGTAAAAAATGAATATAAAGATAGAAAGATAGAAAGATAGAAAGACTGCATGCAAATATATGGCCTTTTTGTTAAATGAACTTTGAGAATTACATAGAAACATGTTGAGCTACTGGAAATTAAAAAAAAAAAAAAAAAAAAAAAAAAAATGTACACAAAATGTGGGTTCCATGAAATAAACTTTCAGAATCTCATAGTATTGCTTTCCCGATTTAGTCCACGTTCAAGAAATTCATTATGTTCTCAATTTTCTACATCATTACAGCAAAGCAAGAGAGTATTGAATATTATGTTCTCTTCATCTCATGTAACACGACAAAAGGGAGGTAAACACAATGAGTGAGATAATTCTCACTTGAAATTTATACGTATGTATGTATATATATGATCAATTCAATCCCCAAACATGGATTTATAATTTCATATCAAAGTGGTATCTTAAATGTTAAGAAGTAAATGGTACGGTGTTCTCCCTCTACCATATTTTGGTCCCAAAACATGAATTCATATATTAAACGTATCAAAATTGGCTATTAAATTCCCCTTTTTTTTTTTTTAAATGAAAAATGATGCCATACTTAATAAAAGAAATTGACTCTTAAAGTCACACATATTTTAGTAAATAATAGGAATTCCCTAAGATGATCGTATCCCTCTTGCCTTGTTATCGAAAGGGGCGGCATGAGCATACATTTTGCTTCACCCCCTCTACGTCTTTCAAAGATCCATTAGTACTTTAAGACAATTACCAAAGAAAATTTAAAAGGCAGCGGATTTTATACAGGAGACTTGTGAACGAGATTTTGGAATTATTTGAAATTACTATTTTACCTCTAATCTGTCTAATTTGAAAGTAAGTGTAACAAGTATTTTAGGAATTCATAATGTGCATCCACTAGGGCGTTTAGCTTAATATAGTAATATAGATGAAACTATTTATAGTTGTTTTTCATGGTATTAAACCAAACCAATAGGACATACAAACCAATGGATCCATGACACATAAACCCATAGTAGGTTGCCACGAGGCCAAGGCCAAGCAACCTCAAAAGGCATGAGGAGGGAGGTGATGAACTCCTAGATCTAGTACACTCGAGGAGAGTGTTGCTTATTAGAAAGAATTGAGTGCTACATAATACTTGGAATAAGTGGAAGGGTTTAACCCTTACTTATGGGGTTACATAGGCCACTCGCAAGGAGAAGGGGGATTGCGTACCATATTGGTACTTGTATGTCCCAAATGCCCATGAGGAGACCACATATATGATGGTGGCCCCAAGGTTACTCCATCAAGCATTCCCCACCTTGATGGAGCTGCTTATCTCAAAGATGAATGCCCACCCCAAGATGAATGCCCTCAAAGAAAGGAGAACATCGAGGATGCCCACCAAAGAGATGAAGGCTGTGGTAGTAAGGCATGGGTATGCCCCTAACTTCCCTCAGAGGTTGCGCCCTAATGCTATACGCGTATCCAGGCCAATGGCAGAACCTGGGAAGCTCCACTAGAGCTTGGTGCCGATAGTGGCGAGTTTAGGACCTCATCTCTTAAAAGAGGGATTGGCAGTTAGCGACCTCGTCCATTTAAGATGACTCAAGGTATGTGGCTTAGAAGGAAAGGAGTGAAGTCCAATTGAGGCAAGGATACCTTCTCCCCTTGAGGAGATTAGTAGCCTCTCCTTTAACCTCCTTGAGAGTGAGCGAGGATGACATGTCATGTCATCATATGACATGTGGATAGATAGTGCATTTAATGCTCCACTAACCTTGCATTTAAGGAAAGCCAATGACAGCCTTGGCAAGGTCAATTTCTCCCCCCTTCTTTAGATGACAAAAAGAAACAACAGTACTAGCAGGATCCTTTGAGATCCATAAGATTGCAATAATGCCCCACTACTTTTCACACTTCTCCTTCCTATAGAGTAGGAAAGGATGATTGATTCAAGTCCAGGGGAAATATAGTCTTTCTCCTAAGGTCCTCGCTTGCTCGCTTCCCACCCATAACCTTTTATAAAGGGAACCCTGATCAACAACAATAGCAACACAACAAGAATGGTAATTAATGAGTGAGTATGCTCTTCAACCACCATAGCCCAAGTCTCTCTCTTCCTGCTCTTTTACTTTTTGGTCTCTCCACTTTGCCCGAGTTTGAAGAAATTTTCCCACCTCAAACCACATACATTCATTTGAGGTGTAGAGTGTAACTCTAACCTTAAGATAGCCATTGCCAGCCCAAGACTGACCCGTTTAATTCCTCACTACTCTTTGAGTGCAAGGTGGAGGGATTCCTCCTAACTCCAACTTTTGAGGTGTGAGATGGAGGTTGAATCCTCGGAAAAGGATTGGTTATTTTACTGTCTTGGTTTACTTTACTCCACTTTCAAAATGCTTACTCAAGCATCCAATGATCACAACTCACACTCCACGAAATCTCATGTAATCTCCTCCCTTCCTTACAAGTATTATTTCCCTTTCTTCTCTCAAACCTAATATGTGGCCATCCTCCCTACTCTAAAGAACCCCTTGCGAGTTCCGACTTTCAAGCAAAAACAAAAGTGCTTAGTTTTAGTGGTGGTTATGAGTTATGAACACAAACCAATGCAGTTCTTCCTAATCTCCAGCAACCCTCAATCTTGTGAGAATCTAAGAGAACCAGACCATAGGTGATTGAGTACCTGATTCTACTGGATGAGATATATAAATAGTGTTCCTTGAAAACCTTTTAGATTCGAAATCCTAGCTTTTTATTGATCATAAAAGACCACATGACAAAAACAAATTTCGCAAGCACTCTGAGAAAATTGGAAATCAATAATAGTCATGGCTTTGCCTAAACATCTCTGAATGTCCCGAGAACCTATTTGGTTTCTGAGAAAATGCTTCAAAGGAAATAAAAAGCGCAAACTCAGCAGCCATGAACTGAACCGACCTCGATGAAATATCCGGTGCCAACATCGACCAGGACTTTATCGGCATCGTCTAGCGTGCCCGGAACGTAAAGCGACGCCGTCAGAGGCACCAACATTTTCTTTCCTAAAATACAAAATTAATCACGAAATCAGAGTAGAGAAAGAGAGTTCTGTAAAGCCATATGTGTGTGAGTTTGTCGATATATATATATATATATATATAGAGAGAGAGAGAGAGGGACCTTGGGGGCGGAGAGAGAGATCGTGGAGGGCGGTGGAAGCGAGTTCAAGACGAACAGTAGCAGTGCGAATGTTGCTGAGGCTATCTTGGAGCAGATTAACTTCGAGATCGGTTTGTTCTTTGATAGCTTTGAGTTGTTCAAGGCTCATCTTCTCCATCTCTGGTACCCTCATCAGTGCTCCTCCTCCACCTCCTTTTGACGCCATTGCCTAATAGCCTAATACCAAACCCACCCTTGTCTCGTCTCTCTCCTTCTCCTTCTTAACAGTTCTCTCTCTTCGATCCAATCGCAAATTTGCAACGGGAGTGGAACGCCAGACACTGTTTGGATACATCACCAGGAGGAGACAAAAACCTTATTTCTTTATTTCAAAAGTACAAGCTAATTGCCCCTATAGCTCAGTGGTAGAGCGTCAGTCTTGTAAACTGAAGGTCTGTAGTTCGATCCTGCATGGGGGCATGTTTGTTTATAATTTTTAGGAATATTTGGCTAAAAGCTAGTACTTCTATTAGTTTTTTTTTTTCCCCAAAAGTTCTATTTTAAAAAAAATTATTCCATAAAGTCCCATTTTTTTGGAATGTTTTTTTTTTTTTTTTTTTTCTTAGGAACGAAATTGCCCATGAGATCTAAACCCAAAAACACCAACCCATGACTTCCCGTCAAAGCTCTCCTCGCTGTCAATAACAGTAGCTCCTCCTCATGGCTCTGTCTCCGACGCATCTTCTCCTCATCCTCCTCCTCCTCCACATGCAAATTGAGTACAAAAACACACTCATCAACAACACCCATCCCAACATTCTGCGCCAAATCATCATATCAATCCATTGTCTTTTTCATAAGCGGAGAGCTTCGAAAGCGTGACTGGCAATAAATCTCATAAAAAGTCTCAATGAGATCAACAGAGAAAGGTGAAGAATTGATCGAAGAAGGGTGAAGAAAATATCTGTCACGAAGAGTGAATCTCGTCGGCAATTTCTAATCATAGCTTCGACCACCTAAAATGATGACCTTCAATTAGATATGATCCTTCGCAGCTTCAAGAATAAGATTTCTCATCTCCAATCCATCGTTGAATGTAGAGATCTATTCTAATGTTAGTGGCAAAAACATCCAATGGCGTAGTGAACTCCGAGCATCCCTCAACTGCAATTGGCACTACCCTACCAACGACCTCAACGACGAGCTTCACCCCACTGGTGCTCTCTCTCCATCTTCGGTGTTCTTTTTCCCCTTTTTGTTTTCTCCTTTTTGTTTTAGCCAAGTGTTTTCTTCTTTTTAAAAAAAAAAATCAACATAGTGAAATGCAATTCCAGCATAGTGAACTCGGGTTCAGCTTAGTGAACTCTGAGATCCGGCGCAGTGAACTCTGGATTAGGAGTTTAGGTGGTGTTGAAGATTGTTTGGAAAAGAGAGTATTTTTGTCCAATTCATGCCAAAAGAACTTTTGTCACAAAAAATCTTTTGAAATGACTTTTGGCATGAAAAAAAAAAAAAAAAAATCTTTTCCAAACAAACTTAAAAAAAAAAAAAAAAAAAAAAAAAAAAAAACAACCAAAACAATGACATGCAAAAAAAAAAAAAAACAAAACCAAAAAAAAAAAAAAAAAATCTCCAATTTCTATTAAGACTCATCTCTACTAGAAAGAAAAACAAATTTTTTAAAAAAAGTTTTAAGATCCTAATACTGTAAATATTAATAATCACAGCCATCGACGTCCAATTTTTCACCATATATTTTGGGAAAGGATGATAACTATGACATATGCATGGCACCTTATCTCTTTCATATTGTTTGCAATACTTGTTTTTTCTTTTATATGAATGACATTGAGAATAGTGATATTTCATACATAATTTGGACTACATAGTATAAAATACACTAGTCACTAGTTTAAGTTCAACTCACCAGCATGTATCAAAAGAATAGTATCATGGAATTTGAATGAAGACATGAAGTCAAACTCCAAAAACTCTCCATGAATTATATTGAGGGAAAAATTAACATTTACGAGAATTTGACATGTGACAACAATTAAGTTAGGTACCCAGGCACCTCATCTCAAGTGTTGACCTCATGGACCAACACGGTCACTTTTTTTTTTTTTTTCAACGGTCAGGGATGTCCCGATCAACTTACGCGCATCTCGACTAATCCCCTCTTTGGTTCTGTCAAAGGCAAGCCTTCCACGCAGGAACTTAGGGTTTTCATGAAGAATAAATTTCTCACGGCCTCCCCACCTTAAATAGCTCCCAAGGGGAATCGAACCCATAACCCGTGCGCCTAACCACACAATTGCAGGTTCGCCCTTACCAAGTGAACTGCCCTTGATGGGTCCAACACAGTCACTATCCAACTCCTTCATGTGGTCAGGTCAGGTCAGGTCAGGTCAGCCCTCTCAACTGTGATCACCTTAAATCCTCCAAGTGATTCAGCAAAATTTTAGACTATTAGAGGAGTCATATTTTCACAATAAGTTTGTTACTATAAGGAATTTTACTTTAATAGCAATAGAAATATAGAGAGTCTACTACTATAAAAAAAATCAGAAACCTACTCCAATACTAAACCTTATTAAAAAATGATAGGGACTCTACTTTTCGCCTATAAATAGGTGCCAAATCTAAGGCCTAAGGTATACACTGATTACTTCTCTAAGTTCTCTACAAGTTTTATTATTGTTACGTGCTCTTCAAATTCTCTAATTTAGTCGAAGGAGAGCCTTAGACCAGTGCCACACTAATATCCCTAAGATCCTTTTTTTACCCACTCCTATCATTATAAATAAACATCTTAGTGTCAACTTTTAAGTAAGAGGATGTAAAGAGACTTGTAAAAATTGTAAGTTAAGATGTTACCATATTTGATTACCTTGTCATTTCTTATTTTCTATTTTTAAAAATAAAAAAAAAAGTTAAAAAATATATAAAAAGCATGTGGTTGGTAAGTTTGATTTCATTTTTTGTTTTAGAAATAATTTTCAAAATTTTGGAAAAATTTGAAAACTTATTTATGAAATTCAAGATGCCACGACCCCATCACCAAATCATTGTCATTATTGGGAAAATAATCAATAGGACCCTGAAAACTAGGGGTGCAACTCGGATTGGATCGGACCGGATTTGGAGGAATGGAGGACCAATCCGAGGTAATTCGGATTTGGTCCGCGGTTATTCATTAAAATAATAATAATAATAAATTTACCTAATATTCATCTCATCAAAGCAACATAAGAACTGAAATTTTAAGCCAGACTTATGGAGCATACTTAAGATTCTTACCCTATTAGATATTTAGAACACTGTGACACACTGATACGTATTCAATTATTCACATAAATAATAATTCAAATGTCTAAAGATTAAAATTCTAAAGTCTAAATGTGTATACTGTATAGTTGTAAATAAATTTATAAATGTTTTTTTTTTTTTTTTTTAACTTGTAATATTGTATCCGGCCCTAGGGCCCTAGCTACTACGTATTATATATTTATTTACATATAAAAAAAGTATAAATACTAATTAAAAATGAAATACCCTACTTATGTAAGTCATACATGCCAAAAAATTAAATTTATCGAACGGTCAATTTTTAAAATATTCCACTATAAAATTTTATAATATTTCTTAAAATACCACCCTTGTGATTTGTCACATAAATATTTTTAAAAAACGATCATTGGATCACTATGATTTTATGCATACATGACATATATAAGTGTGAAATATAATCTAATGATTTATTTAAAATTATCAGGCTCCGATGGCATGTGATTCTTACTTAAGGTTCTTACCCATTCTTTGAAAGACCTAACTTGGGAAAGGTATTTTGAGAAACCGACTTTTGGATGAGAAATTCCACGTATACATATCATGCATACAAAAAATTACATAGATTCGACGGCTGGTTTTTGAGAACTTAATTAAATGTTCGAAAATGTGAAATTATTTCTCACATTTTTGACAAAAAGGTGGCATTTTAAAAAAAATTATCTTTTTGGATTAATGTGATTTTTGGCATGCATGACGTGTATACTTAGAATATCTCATCCAACGGTCACTTTCTAAAAATACCTTCCCATGTTAGCTTTTGCAAAGAATGGGTAAAAACCTTAAGTTAGAACCATGTGTCACCGAACCTGACCATTTTAAATTATCTTTATGAAAAAATCAATGTAGCCATGTAGAGTTGTAGGTGATATTTTAAGAAATATTATAAATTTTTATAGTGAGATGTTAAATATAATAAAACTTTTAAATTATTTGGAAAATTGGAATTATTGTATTTTAAATTAGAAACTAGGATAGGAAATCAAATAAATTATAAAGTGGTTTGCATTTTAATCTAGTTTAGGAAAAAATATTTCAAAAGTATTTTGGAATTATTGTATTTTAAATTAGATAGTGTGTTAGGAAATCAAATAAATTAAAAAATGGTTTTCATTTTAATCTTCATTAGGAAAAAAAATTCAAAAGTATTTAGGAATTATTGTATTTTAAATTAGATAGTTTGTTAGGAAAATAAAAATGGTTTGCATTCTAATCTAGGATAGGAAAAAAAATTTCAAATTTTTTTTGGAATTATTGTATTTTAAATTAGATAGTGTGTTAGGAAATCAAATAAATTTAAAAATGGTTTGCAATTTAATCTTGGTTAGGAAGAAATTTTCAAAAGTATTTTGGAATTATTTTTTCATTTTAATATAGGTTAGGAAAATTAAAAAAAAAATGTCAAAAGTATTTAGGAATTATTGTATTTTAAAGTTACTATGTTGTAAAAATTCAAAAAGAATATTGCTAATGTTTATATAGTAATAATAATAAGTGAATTTAATTTAATAAAAGTTAGATTTGATGGATCGGATTCACGGATTCGCGGATCGAACACACGGATTGGACATACGGATCGAATCGGATTATAAAAGTGCAAATCCGAGATCCGGTCCAAATTGAATTTGGATTGAAGAAATTGGACAGGAATTCGGACTGGTTCCAATCCGATCCGAATTGATCAGATCGGATCCCAGATTGGCCCGCTCCGAGTTGCACCCCTACTGAAAACAGTGTTTATTATCACCAAGTCCAAATCATAAGATCCTATACCAATAGGCCCCTCTAAGACAAATTTAAAGTCAACTAATAACATATATTGTCTAATATACCCTTTCCTTATTTTCAACTAGATGTCAGTTTTCATAATTTTTTTAATTTAGTCTTTATTAAGAAGCTTTTTTATTTGAATAATAATCTATACCAATCGGATTATGGAAAGTTTTTGAATTTGAAATAAGATAAAGGTCAAAGAATCCTTGTCTAATATACAATTTCCTTATTTTCAGCTAGATGTTAGTTTTTATAATATTATCTTATTTAATTTGGTATTTATTAGGAAGCATTTTTATTTTAATAATAATCTAAACCAATTTAATTATGGAAAGTTTTTGAATTTGAAATAAGATAAAGGTCAGAGAATTCTTGGCTAGTGTTAATTGTTGGGTTGATGCAACAAAAATAAAGGTCAGTGAATCTGGACAAAGGTGGGTTGTTTGTCGCACACCAAGATTGGGTTCATTTTACAGAGATACATGTATACATGTAAATCTTCAAAGTTTATGTTAGCCCTAAGGTTCATTTCATTGACCACATTTTGATGATCAACAATATTACTTTAGTTACTAACAAATGATTAAGTGTTTTTGTCTCCAAAGAATCAAAGACATATCTTGTTGGAGCTCATCAACAAATACCAAGCTTCCCAATTATGCAAATAATCAAATTCATTGGATTATGAAGATTAAGGAAATAATCTTGAAACCATTCTTTGAAGACCTTTGAAGTCAAGATGTCTTAGGAACTTTATGTAAGGAAACTCAATTGGTTAAACTTGCATAGCTTAAGACAAAAAGTTTTCTCATATTGCATTGGCTTACATTCGCTTGAAAACTTGTAAAAGCCTTATAACTTGGTCAAAAATGCCTTTGGATGTTTAGTTAACTACTTGAAATGTTAGAAGTTGATTTGGACTTAAGAATATCAAGTTATTAGCTTGAGAATATGCCTAATCGACTAATCCCTTAGTTCTAGTCGACTAAACAAGGTCCAGTAGTTAAAACTATGGAAAATCTTAGTCTAGTTGACTAAACATGTTAAGTAGTCGACTACAAGTCTTCTAGTCGATTAATCCTTTTGTCCAGTCAACTAAAAGCACTCCAGTAGCCATTGTTTTGAAATGCAGAAGAGCTAGTTGACTAATCCCATGGTCTAGTCGACTAACCGTGCTCGGAAAATTTTCCAAACTGTTTTTAACTTAGCTAGTCGACTAATCAATCCTTGCCTAGTCGACTAACCGAGCCCGGGAACTCAAATGTTTTGAAATTTTAACTGGCTAGTCGACTAGTCACCTTGTCTAGTCGACTAAGACTTCTGCAAATACAAAATGACTCTTTCCTCTTTTGGAAAATGAAGCATTTATTGTGGCCTGCTCTTTCCCTCTCCTCCAATGAGATTCAAGGGAGTTTCAAACGACCATTTCAGACCTAATCCATTATAAATAGAGGTATGCTTCTCATTTATTGCTATCAATCCAATACTAGTCATTAGCATTCATTGCAAGCATTTATCATTCAAAGCTTTCTCTTACATATCCTTGAGTTATTCTTGTTAATCATTTGAGAGGCTATTAGTTGATCTCATACTCGTGTAAATCAGCTTGTTGAAGCATTTATTGTACACAACCAACTCTTAAGATTGTATTAAGTGCTCTTTGTGAGGCTTGTGAGAGTGTTCTTTGTGAACACTTGAGAAAGTTCTTTGTGTGCTTTGGTGAGAGTCTTCCACCCGTGAAAGAAGATTGTGTAAAGGTTTTTCCACCCTGAAGGAGTAATTCTTAATGGATTGTGGAATCCTGGGCTTAGTGCTTAAGGCGTGGATGTTGGCGAGCCGAACCACGTTAAATTGCTGTGTTTGACTTCTCTCTCTCTCATTTCAATTAATTGTTCATATATATTTGCTTCTGCTATAATTAATTAAACATAATTTTTATTTGGTAATATTTGATTAAAATTTGCTATAAACACTATTCACCCCCCTCTAGGATTATTTATTTGGGACAACATTTTATTTTTTATTTTTTTTTATTCTTGAAAGTTGAACGAGAATATCCTATAATGTATACATAAATACATTTGCCCAATAACACCAAACTTTACAACAATATTCATGTATACATGAATATATCAACCTAAAATAATCATGTATACATGGCTCAACCGAACCCAAAAAACATAATTTTTCCAGCACCCAACCTCTCAGTCTACTCAACCAAGCCATAAGTCTAATTACATGTATATATGGCTAAAAAAAACCCCAAAAAACTAAAAATTTTCAACACCCAACCTAACAATTCAACCCAAACAAGACAAAAACATATCTACATGGTTCAACCAAACCTAGTTACAAAAAAACATAGCTTTATCCAAAATCAAAACCCTATCAATGAGATAATTGATTAAAACAACAAAACTATACCGACCATTAATTGGTATGTATGCATGTTTCAAATCAAATAACCTTATATCTAAATGTATACATATCGATATTAAGCGAAAGAATCTCCACACACCCACAGCCATTAATGGAAAACGCCGATTCAACCAATGACCCTAGGTTGGAATGTATACATGTCCGAAAAAAAAAGAAAAATATGAAAAAAAAAAAAAAAAAAAAAAAAACTCATAACCTTGAATGGAAAATGCAACTTACTGGATTTATTCCTCATTGGGGTCTTTCGTTTCATTGTAATACCAGAGAAGACGATCGGAAAAAGCTCTGGGAATGCCAAACGTGTATATAGAGTGTGAAACCCTCCCCAAACAGTCACGAAAAACCCATATCTCTAGATTTACGCCGTGTTTTTATAGTAATTGAATAACATGGATTTTGCGTGCCAATTTTTTAAGTCAGAAACAAGGGCATTTTTGTCATATTTTTTGAAAAATCACACGATCATGTATCCACAAAATATTATGGGCCTTTTGGTATAAGGCTCTAATATTAAGGTTTTATTAGTATGAAACCTATCATTATTACCCCAACTCCACCACCACCACAATCACCCAAAGCTGCTCGCCACCGCCACCACCTCACCACTTCCACGATTGTTGCACACTTGCACCCATCACTATCCTACCGGCCCCAACATTATTTATTACCATAGTCATTACCATAACAACTCTACCACCACAACTATCCCATTTGTGATAACCCAGATTTTTTTAAAAACCTTTATTTGTAAGTTTTAAATAAGTTTATGTTATTTTTTTAAAAAAAATGTTTTAAACTTTTGTAAAAATACCAAGCTTGTCCCACTTCTTCTTTATAAACCAAGGCAACCACTTTACATTTAATTCTTCCAAATTAGAAAACAAAAGAGAGGAGAGGGTGCAACTTAGGGCCGTAAACAAGGGAGGACCAGCCACCTATTTTGTCGTCGGAGTTCGCCGGAAAAGGGTTGCCGGATTCTTCTTTTAGTCTTTTTGAGGTGAGTTCAAGCTTATATTTCCATTTTTCCTTCCTTTTTCTTTGGTATTTTATGATTCTTGGAAGGATGAAAGCTTGGTTTTGTCTTTTGGGTTGAGTTTTGGTTTTTTTTGGTTGTTTGTGAGTGGATCCACGGTTATAATGGAGTTTTAGTTAGGGTTTTGAAGTTTGGAAGCTTGCATGCGAGGTTTATGGGTTTGTGTATGGGTTTTGAGGTTGTACATTGTGGATTCATGTGTTTTGTTCTTTATTTTGGGTTTATATGGTAGATTAAGAGTGTTTGGGGCTGCTTGTTGTTGGATTCATGGTTTGAAGAGCTTATATTAAGGTTTGGAGGGTTTGAATGGTTGTGGATTGAGTTCGGAAGCTATTATTGCTCGGATCTGTGCTTCAGGAGAGTCCATTACTGATAATGCTAGTGAGTATTATCGGTAATGCTCGTATTTTGCTTGGGCAGAATACTGCCATTACCGATAATGCTCTTTGGCATTATCGATAATGCTGATTTTTCTCGGGTAGCAGCAAATAGTCATTACCGATAATGGCCTAAGGCATTATTGGTAATGGGGTTTTGCAGTTGCCTACTTCCTTCCCTAATTGTTCTTTTATGCATAACTTTTACATCCGGTCTCCATTTTGAGCATTCTTTATATGTACGGAAAGTTCGTGAGGTCTAGTTTCTGATTTTGGGGTTTACTTGCTTAGGCAAGGGTTGATGTATGTCTTTTATCATCTTTCTTTCAGATGAAGATAGTCCCGAGGACTATCTGTTCACTGGCTAGCTTGCATCTCACAGGACATTGCTAGGCTTGGTTATTTGCCTGGTTAAGGTAGGATACTAAACCTCTCTAACTATAATAATATGTGATTTACACTGCATGATATGCTGGGCTATTTTTACAAATACGAACTGTTTTATGAAATGACCATGATGCAGGGAACATAACTATTTATGAAATACTAGTGTGGTGTGTTTATAACTATTTATGATTATACAATGATGGCATATGGTTTACTTACTTCATTCTTGCATTGAATGATTGATATGTTTTATTTAAATGATGATTTGATATGTATATGCCATTCATTACTGTAATTCATGCGCGTTTGGCAATGATTTATATATTATGTTGTTATGCATGGTTTAGGCTCGGTTGGTATATATGGAGGTTATTTAAGGGTCCATGGTCCTGGGTGGAGCTTTAGTGCAGACCCAAAGCTTATAGCCCCGTAATGGCTCGATAGTTGATCGTGTGTAAGATAACTGATCGATATCTTCGAGAGGTCAGACCCCGTAGTGGTCGGTTTCGGTTGTCGTTGTATCGGAGGCTTGTTAGCCTGGAACAATGTCCTGATATATGTCCATGAGCCTGGTCTTCGAAAGGTTTGAAAATGTAGATTTATGATTGTGATTATAATTGAGCTAAACCCACACCATTTTACCTACTGTTTATTGAAATTGGATATGAAATGCTTTATTATATGTTCCTTGTATCAATATTATTACTGTTAGTTGAGGTTGTATTCCTACTGGGCATTCCAAGCTCATGCTGTGTTTTATACAGTAAATTCACAGGTGTCTGAGAGGAGTTCGGCTGTAGGGAACTCTACTCAGGTTGCTTTGGGGCTAGCAGTGTTCTGGGCTATCTTACATCGGTCTTTTTAGCTACATGAGTTGTGAACTCTTGGATTATATTTATGTATTTGATATCCTATATGCCAAGGTTGTTGGCATTTATGTTTGGATATTAGACTCTGTTTGTACTACTCGTTTTGGGCATATGTAAGCACTTGGCATTTCATATCATGTTGTTATATTATATTTATTTCTATCCTAAGTATGGAAATATGAATGAGCAGTATAGGTTGTACCTTCACCTTGACATGTGTTGACCTACCTGGGAGGGTCGGTACAATTGTCAGGTTGATGTGTTACACTATCGACTTACCATTATTACAATTATGGTTGCTATCACAATCTCCTCCTCTATACCACTTCAACTTTGTTGCCACCACTATCCCACTAGTGCCACAACTCTACCAACACCGCTACCCCACACCCTACCCCCTCTTATTATTGCACCCACTACTATTTTCATAATTGCCTTTACCTTTATCCTGTTAGCCATACCATAGTTGAACGATTTTTATTGTTTTTTGCATTACCATCCTAACTTTGGTAACACCGCCACTCCACCTACCCATCATCATTGCACCTATTGCTAGCACTTTCTACATACCACTTCGGCACCATTATTGCCGTATTAACTCTACCATTATTGTACTTTTTACCTCCGCCAACCATTATCACTCTAACTTCACTAATATAACGCCCCAACCTGACAATTATACCTACCCTCCCGAGTAGGTCTACACGTGTCAAGATGGAGTTACAACCAGTAATACTCCTACATATTTTTATACTCAAGGAGAAAGAAAGAAATATAACAAACATGCCATGAGATGAAATGTGCATACAATATGTCCCGAATCGAGTAATACATACAAATACATATCCATATAAGAAACATAATGCCAACAACCTTAGCACATAGGCAATAACAATAATAATCAGTATCTAAGTTGTCCACAACTCTAACCAACTACAAACTACGATGCAAAATAGCCCAAAACACAACCAATCCTACTACCACTGGAGAAGCATTCCTAACAGGTGAACCACTCCAGAAACTTGTGAATTTGCTATGTAAAAGACTGTTGTGAGCGTTAAATGCTTAGTATAAATATAATCTTCAACTAACAATGATAATACAAATACATGGAGTATTTAAAACAAGGATTTATAATATGAGAACTTCAAAACAATTCATAGACATAAGTGTGGTCTTTTCCTATTTAGAAACATCATTTGAAAACTATATGGTTGTCATCATCATTCTTTTTTTGTTATCCATACCATCATTCCATTTTCCCAAATATTTCCTTTCCATAACTAGGCTCGCGAGAGTATTATAGGATTGCTAGATTCAGGCTAACAAGCCTTCAATACAGCCAAGCAATAATGGTCATTATGGGTCCTTCCTTTGAGGGTGAATGGCCAGTTATTTTACGCGATCAACTGCTAAGCCCCCAAACGGGCTATAAACTTCAAATACGCCAAAGGCTTCATCGAGCACCATGGACCCTTAAAACTTCCACTGTGATACAAGTCGAGCCCAAATACCAAGCATTTCAAAACATATCATAATATGTGCTAAACGAGTATCAAAACATCTAAGTGAGGCATACAAGTACATAAAACCATCATTTCATAACATTAATTGTTCACAAACATTAAAGAAATTAGTAATCAATATCCCAACACCATTTAAACATAAAACATGCCACACTAAGGTTCTCAAACAGATATAGTCTATGCATCACCTTTGATTCATAATTCATTTACATAAACAGAATCATTTGCATAAAATATTTCAATAAAATACATATTATCAATGTTAGAGAGGATGTGCATATTCCTACCTCAACCAATGCAAGCCCAAATCCTTTGGCTCCCAGTGTCCTCAAATGCAATGCAAGTGCGAGCATCCGAAAGGATAGTCCCTAGGATTATGTGGATCTGAAAGAAAAGAATCCAAGGGAAAGAAATGAAAAACACATTAAAATCCAACCTCTACCAATCCTTTTTAGAAAAACAAAGACGTACTCGCATGTACTTGACCCCAGTCCTCTAAATGGCTAAAACAAAAGCCATAAGACTCTTAGCATATGCTTATAAGTGCATCTAGAGCTCACCTATCAAATTTCATAGCCAAACTCCCTATATATAAGAAGATTCATTCAAAGACAAAAGATCAAAACAGGGTCAAACTGAGTATGTTAACAATATCTCTATCTCTATAAGACGAATTAGTCTATAAGATTACCAATGTTAGAAACTAGACTTCTCAAGATTTCTGGGGATATAAATAACACCCAAATCCGAGTCCGGATGAGAGAGATACGAGTATTTGAAGTTAGGATTATGCAACAGAAATTTCTACAAGGCAAACTAGAGCAAACAGTCAACTGTTTGGGTCAAACAGTCAACTGTTTGGGTCAAACAGTCAATTGTCTCCCAAATTATACCGAAATTCTAGGTATTTTGACCGATCAACCCCAAAACTTAAAACCAACCCAAATCTAAACCCAACACCCAACATCCAACAAAATCTAGCCCCAAACAACTTCTAAAACACATAAACCCCATCATCTATCTAACCTAAATGGAAATCAAACCCCAAAAATCTCAATGCATACCTACATAAACCCATTTTTACCACAACCCACACAAAATCACTTTAAATCCTTCAATACATCTTTATATCTAAGCTTAATCATCACAAAAACAACCCTCAAGCCATCTACATTCATCATCCATCACAAATCTCAACATTCAGCTCATAAACCCACAAAATGAGTAAAAAATAAAGAAGAAAAATGAAGAAGATGAACAAAAAAGACAAGCCTTACCTCCATTGGCAACGACGACACTCCGACGAGCTCTTCAGCTTCCTCCCACCTCCGACGACCACACTCTCCCTCTCTTTCTCTCTATCTCTCTCAGCCTCTCACTCTATTCTTTACAAAAATGAAGAGAATAAAAAAAAAGAAGGGGTGGGGGTTTTGATACATTTAGGACATGGGGGTCATTTTGTAAAAGTTTTTTATTACCATCCATATCTCAAATATATGTACATAGATATATAAAATTTTGGACGGGTCGTCACAACTAGCATGACAACCACTCTACCTCTATTATTGTCCCATTGCTTCCGTAACTATTTCCATTAACTAGCTTCTGACTCGTGCGATACGTGGGTGTGGACACCCCATTTTTACCAATTGTTTCTCTATATGTTTTTTTACAAATGATTAACTTGAAGAGTTAATCATTTGGTGGAGAATTGGGCTTGTAAAGACCAAATTATCCAAATTATCATTTTCAAGGAAAAAGGATAATCCGTCATTTCATGCATACATTTGAATTGGAATCAACTCATTTGTATTGCATTTAGCTTTTGTAGTGTCTTAGGATATCTCTGTAAATTTTCATGTCATTCTGACGAGAGCTCGATAGGTAATTAGGGCTTTTGTGATTTGAGGGGCATTTTCGTCATTTTTCTCGTATAATTTCCAAATGACCTCCGAATTCAAATCGGGTTGTTCCATGAAGTTTATATGGATGTGTGGAGTGT
>JAESVK010000960.1:215674-246913 GCA_017140935.1 Hamamelis virginiana
TCAATTGGCTAGATTTTTCCTAAAACCCTTGACCATGGTCAAGCATTTTTGACTCAAAACCCTTCTAGAAATGTGAAGGATCAAAGCACAGTCGTTTTGGCTTTTGAATCACCCAATTTGGACTGAAAATGAGCAAGATAGGTCAAAAATACCAAAATCCCTCGAAATTAAGGAAAATTGGGGGAGCCAACTTGGTGACCGTCCAAGCTAGGATAGCTAGCTGTCCAGCCTAGGACGACCACCAGGATGCTCGACCCCACTTTTTGTGTTTTGAGATTTTGGGACTTTTTCACCCATTTTATTCGATTTTGCTCGATTTTTTGAAGATAATTCAAGCATAATTTAGTCTAAGGACTCTAAGGAGATTCATCCTTGGCTCTAGGATGAATTAATCCCAACCATTCAATGATTCTTTACCCTAGCTCTATAAATACACTTTGATAGAGTCTTTAAGGGGGAGCTTCTTTGATTTTTGGAGACTTCTACTCCTTGGAGCTACACTTGAAGCCATAGTTACAAAATTCCAAAGCTTGGGAGCTTGAAGAAGATAGCTAGGAGCAAGGAAAAAGAAGGCAAAATGTAAGGATTCATACCTCATTGTATGTAGAATTCAACTTTACATAATATAGTTAGGATTTGAGTATGTTTGAGCAATTTGGTCTTCTTATAGAATATGTGTCTTTGTTTCTTCTTCTTGTATGCATAACTTAGGTTGAGATGTAACTTTCAATCATGCATGTTAGTTTAGGATTAAAGGTTTTCATGAGTCATGTTTTGTTTAGCACATTTATATGCTTTATGTTTTACATATTTGATTCGTTTAGTCCATGTTTAAGGTCTTGTTTGAGTCTTTCATTGTATTGTGGATATATTAACCATGGTTTTGTTGATAGGAGCATATTTTAGGAGATATGATTGTGCTTAAGATGCATATTAGGAATTTTTTAATGCATGTTATTCTCTATTTTAGTATATTTTGAGTCTATGCATGCATGATTTTTGTGTTTAGAATAAGATTATGTGTTGAGTGTTTCATGCATGTCTTTGAGAGTTGCATATTAATATCTTAGCATAGATTTGTGTTTAATGTATATTATTAATACTTGAGAGTGTTGTATGAATTGTCTTCGAGGGAGCATGGCAAAGGTGAGTCCCTACCCTTGTGTTAATTAAAGTAGATATGGCATATTTAGATGATTTTTGCATAGTTTCTTTGCTTTAACATGTTAGTATGCATATTAGGATATTTGTTTACTATTTTTATGGATTAATAATGATTTTTAAGTTATTTAAAGCATGTATTCAAATCTGTCCAGATTTGAATATATACTTTAAAATGGCTTAATTATCATTCTTAAGCTATATTTTTGCATGATTTTTTATTTTATCTTATAGTATATTCATGTAGGATGCATGCTAGGTCATTATCAGATTTTTATTATTTCTTTTCAAGGTTTTTAGAGTGGTTTAAGGTCCACATTTGAATCTGTCCAGAATTGAAAAGTGGTCTTAAATTATTCTAAAAAACATTTTTAGGGACAAATCCAATTTAGAAATATGCCTAGGTTCACATAGTTGAATTAGTACGCATTTAGGAGCATTTTCATGCATTGTTAGAATTGATTTCGATCATTTTTGTTTGTTTTGTTTAAATTCCAGCATGCATTGCATTAGTGTTTTAGGTCTTTAGACTAACTTAGGATTAATTAGAGACCCTAGGATTAGGAAGGTCACTTGACCTTCCCTAGGACTTTCCTTTGTTGTAAGATTTACATTCAGATTCAAGTGTTTTAATGAGTTTAGGGGTCTATCCTTGAGAGGGGTTTTAAAATGATTTTTATTGAAATTAATTGATTTATTAAATGATTTCCCCATGAAATGGGAGTCTTTTAAAAGAATTTGTGTTGAAAATGATTTCTTTGAAAAAGAAATGGTTTTGGAATGAAATTCCATGGATGAGGATTGATTTGAAAAAGAAGTTTAATTGAGGTTTGCTTCTAAAAAGATAAGTTTTATCTTTTAAATGAAATTCCAATCGCATTGGAATTCTTTTAATTATCAAACTGTTTTGCAAAAGAATTTCAAATGGATGAAAACTCTCGAAGATAGAGTCTTGGATAAAGTTGAATACTTGTAGATGATGTAGTTCATTACAATAGGAGAGTCCTAGGGTTGTCGAACTACATGGACTTTGACACCTGCTAGGTAACATTAGTAGGTAACGTAGGCGCTAATAAGGCTCAAGTCCGCCCTAGGATACTAGTGGGGTGTCCTAGGTTTTTAGGGTTTGTTTGTATATTATTTTTATTATTACTATTAATATAGATTATTGCATTTATATCACTATTTTCATTGGTTGATTAGATTATTTAGGAATTGTTTGCATTAAGATTATAAATAGCCTAAATAAATCAGAAGTCCTTTAATTAGGGTGAGGTGGGTGCCTACAAGTAAGAACTTGGAACCTTCCCACGTCGTAACCTAGCCCCCGGATCCATCTTTGGTTTGAAGATTGCATTTTCATTAAATGGTTTGTTTTGTTTTATTGAAAATAAAATATTTTTATGGTTTCCTTATCCCTTAAAAATAAGGTGGCGACTCCTTTGTTTTTCTAAAAATCATAAATCACGCTCAGTGATGATGTGGACACAGCAAAAAAATTAATCCCGAGAGAAGCGAAAAAGCTGGTTCACAGTGGGAGACATTTTTAAAACCAATAGAGCTCAAAATACATAGTGATAGACAAATATTAATGTAGAATAAAAGAAAACCATTAATGTAGAATGACTACAAGGCAGAACTTGGAATAATTATAAGTAAATAAACCACACAATGGAATAAAATGGATGAGATAAAAAGTTTTTGTAGATATAAGATGTGACACCTTGCTTGTCCTTTTGAGTTGTTGTTATGCTTGTTAATAATATGCCCTAAAAGCCAATCTTAGTATTGATTTTAGGACTATTGACATTCATACTTTTCATTTATTAAATAAAATGATTGGGGAAGTTTATTTATTATTATCCTCATTCTTATATGTTTGATTAATAATTATCCATAGATTAAATGTTGGGAAAATAATGACTCAAGAATTGAGATAAATGAGACTTATATTTCTCATAACATTAATCTTTAATATTCCTAGTTGTAGGTTTATCAAATTGGTAATGATAAACCAGTAAGACTAGCACAGGTTATGTTTGATCAATGAGAGGATACTGAGTCTCAAGTATATGTGTAGAGATCACTAAAGCAAACATGTGGGTGCTCGTTAGAGATCAAGTACACTGAATGTGATCAACATAAAGTTCACTATATGGAGTTTTATTTACCTGTCAAATAGTAACTTACAAGTTACAGTGACATAAGTAATCCTTAGACCTGAGGCATCATAGATATCTTGTATTTGGGACATTAGGGTTTAAGATACACCTTACATATCCTACCCAAGGTTCATATAAATTGGTTGTATCAATTGGTCCTATTGACATAACTATGGAAGTAGGTGAATGCACAAAAAGGAATCCATCACTCTCAAATAAAAAGAGAGAATGTCCTATGTAATCCTTACTGATATAACTCATAAGAATCTTTGGCCAGAGTGGAGTGACTTTTGAAAAGTGTTTTCAAAGGGCACTTATGTGAGTTGATATCATAGGATGATTTACATATAAATAAGTTGGTAGTTTGACAGTCATCCATACTATAATAACTTAATTGGGACATTATATGTGTAGACATCCATTTTTGACCATGGGAAGGGTCATTAATGGTTGCCTATGATTTGAGGTAAAATAAGGTATCAAAACCCTAAGTTGCGAATTTTACCCTTGTGAGTAGTTAGTTAGAGGTCATTATCGCATATAGGTTTTTAGGTCAGATTGAGTCGGTTCTTCTTGTATTTAGTTTTTAGAGAGCATAGGAACATCCCTGTTAAATTTCATGGCATTCTGAGCTAGGCTTGATTAAAAATAAGGCCTTTTGTGACTTGAATGACAGTACTGTCCTTTGAGTCACAAAAGCTCTGAATGACTGTCAATCTAGTCTCGAATGGTCTCGATGCTTTGGCATGGATATTTAAGGTGTGTTCGATAGCTAAGTTGATCAGGGGCAAAGTCAGTCGAGCCTTCGGGCTCATGTTTAGCTCTTAAGGCCCAAATGGCCCTTTTTAGCTCAGGTTAGGGTTTCAACCGTAAACGACCGGGATTCGATCCTTTTATCAAATGGAGGCCTTCACAAGCTTTAGAACACTTTCTTAAATGATTTTAAAACTTGTTTTGAGAATAATAAACGATTTCGAGAGCGATTGCTTAGCAAATTTCAAAACACTAATTTGGGCCCGACAAGCCCAAAACAGCTAAACGGTCAGCTTTCTCTTAACGATTTGACTCCGGTCAATGAATTTTCACTTCAAACACTTCTCAAAATATGGAGAATCGAATCACGATCGTTTTGGCACTTGAATCGTCAAATTTGGACTTAAAACGGGCCCGAAAAGCCGAAAACAGCCGAGACGGGTCAAGAGAGGCCCAAAATAGGGCAAAATTGGGTGTCAGCTTCGATGACCATCCCTCCCCGGACGGTTGGCCGTCCTAAGGTGGATGGTAATCGAAGCCCTCGCCCAATAAATGCTATTTTTCAGTGTTTTACCTGCCCGGGACTCTTTCAGGTGCTTCCAAGTGTCTAATTCGTCATTGAGGACTCTGGGATGAGTTTGGAGATCTTGGAAGACTGGTTTATGACCCTTGGATCATTCTTAAGAGATTCAAACTCAGCCATTGATCAATTTCAAGTCCCTCTATAAATAGAGAGTCCTGAAATCAGTTTAAAGAACACACATTAAGGCATTTAAAGAGCCAAATTGGTAGAGTAAAGCCTCAAGGCATTACACCAACCCCCTAAGCAACTTTAGTTGCATCTTTGAAGTCCTTGGAGTTTGAAGAAGAAGCTAGGAGCAAGGGGAAAGAAGGCAAAATGTTAGTACAATTAATCTTTGTGTTTGTTTTGTGGAGTTAGATAAGAGTTTGCATATCTATTATTATTATTCTTCTTCTTCTTCATCTTTTCTTTCATTCTTCTTTTATGTTCATAATATGCTAGGATTAGGTGCTTAGGATGAGTCTTCATGATTAGGAGTTCTTTATATGCATGATAGGAGTTAAGTTAATATGTGTTATTTTTCTGTTTTAAGTTAGTAATGCATGTTTAAGTAAAATTTGAGTCTTTTGGTATGGTAGAATGAGTATGAGTCTTGAGTATTGTGTTAGGATAGTTTTGTGTTTGATTACATCATTCCTCTTTACCATGCTTAATGCTTGGAGTGTTATATGACTTGTGTTCGAGAGAGCATGCGAAGGTAAGCTTCTTCCCCTGTGTTAAATTGAATAGTTTTAAGCATGGTATTTGGTTGTTTTGAGTAGTTTTGCATATAGGGTTTTAGTCCATTGTTTTAGCATGCATGTTAGTATTTATGTTTGATATTTTGGTGAATTAACAATGGTCTTGAAGCCACTCAAAGTGAATATTCAAATCTGTCCAGATTTGAATATCTACTTAATGTGACTTAAATACCATTCTTAAGTCATTTTTTTGCATAGTTTTACATATGGTAGTCTTAGTATATCATATTTGGTTGCATGCTAGATCATTTACACATTTTTTATTTATTATTTTCATGAGTTTTAATTTATTTTTAAAGGAACATTCAAAGCTGTCCATAGATTGAAAGTATCCTTAAAGTAAGTTAAAAATCATTTTTAGGGTCAAATCAACCTAAAAACATGCCTAGGTTCACATAGAATAATTAGATTGCATCTAGGACATTTTCATGCATTTTTATTAATTGTTTAGTCGCATTTTTCATAAATTCCAGCATGCATTGTTTTAGTATTTTAGGTTGTTTAGATTAATTTAGGATGTATTTAGGGACTCTAAGTTAGGGGAGCTACTTGGCTCTACCCAGGATTCCCCTTTGTTGTAAGAATTACATTAAAATTAGGATTCTAGTGAGTTTAGGATCCTATTTTCGAGAGGATTTTCAAAACTAGTGTTTTACTAAAATTAATCCATCATTAAATGAATCCCAATGAAATTGGAACTCTTGAAATTGACTTGGAATGAAATTCCACCTTTTGAAAGGATTTAATTCGGGATAGAATTCCCATTTGGAAAAGAGTTGTGATTGGATAAGAATTGTGATTTAAAAAGAATTCTAACTTCATTGAGAATCTATTAATTGATGAATTATTTTCTAAAAAAGAATTTCAAACTGATAAAAACTCTCGAAGATAGAGTCTTGGATAAGATAGAATGCTAATGATAGTGTAGTTCATTACAATAGGAGAATCCTAGGTAATCGAACTACGTGGACTTTGATTCTTATCAAGAGATTGGTAAGGTACGTAGGCAGTCAATAGGGTGCAAGTCCAATCTTAGGATGACTTTTGTCTCCTAAGGTCTTTAGGATTTTGATTTCTTTTTATTATTATTATCTATTTATCTAAATATTATCCATAACTACTTTATTGATTTATTAGATATGATAGTTTGTTTTTATGAGATTTTGATAAAGCCCAAACTTAATTAGGGTGAGGTGGGTGCCTACAAGGAGTTCCTTGGAACCTTCCCACTTCATAACCTAGCCCTCGAATCCTACTTTGGTTCGAAGACTTGTTTTTCCTAAAAATATGGAGTCAATGTTTTATTGAAAATAAAACTCTTTTTGTGGTTTCCTTGTTCCCTAAAAATAAGGTGGCGACTCTCAGTTATTTACAAACTCTTATATTTTTTTAAACCCCAATCTTGAGTGGATAGTAGAGAAGGATAAACGTGGATAATAGAAAAGGATAATAAAGAAGGATAAATCGAGACAGATAAAGATCATCCACAATCCACAATGACCTAAAGTGAACAAAGGCCTCTCGATCCTTTGTGATAGGTGGCTGGTTCATAGCATATTGGAAGAATCTAATATGTCTTAACTGATAACTGAAGGGTTCACTTTATTATTTCACAGTATTCAGGGTATGTCATGAAATGCTACTAGGTGTCACTCATGATTAGTAGAAGCTCGAAGAATATAAATTGATATTTATTCTTCATAAAGGAATTAGAAAGAGTTTCTAATTCAACCTAAGTAGAAAGAGTTATGGTTAGGGACATGATAATTGTCCAAGCCTACTATTGAATACCTGTGAACCCAAAAATTCACACACCCATAAGCATATGTGTATATTGGTTAAAAGAAAGAGAAGGAAAAATCAAATTTAAAGTAAATTTGATGCCACATGTATTAAGAGTTAAAACATGGGGCAATTGTGCAATTATGAGATAATTAGCACATTTAAATTAGGGTTACTAAACCTTAGGGCCGGCCCCTACTTGTTCTATTTAAGGAACTCTTGCTAGCTTGCTAGCACATCTTTTGAGTAAGAGAAAACCCTAGGGCCGGCCTCCTCTCTCTCTCATTGTTCATTCTTCTAGGGTTTTGAAGAAGAAAGGATCAAGGTTTACATACACAAGCTTGGTGTGGATACTCTTGGAGGCCTTGTGTGGCTCGAATTTCATTGCGACTAAAAGGCTCTCAATGTAAGTTCTATAATTATCTCCATATATAGGATACTTTATGATGCATTAAAATCATGATTTTGATCGTGGCTTATTGGAAATTATTCAAACCAAAATTTTTAATTCCGCTGCGTTCTTGGTTGATTTCCTTTAAGTGCTATCCCAAGCGTAGGATCAATTGTCATCAAGCATAATAATATATAGGAGTTCTATGGTCTTCCCCATAGGGAATGGAAGTAAAGCTCAAGGTAAATTCTTAGTTGTTAACACCCAAATAAAGCAAAGAAAGTGTAAAATCAATGGTTGGTTGTGTTAAGAATGCGAGAGTGTCTAGACTACACAAAATGAAAGTTGTAAACCAAATAAAATGAAAGGATTGAGTTCCAAGGTTTCATTCCATCCATATTTGGGGTTTATGGCCTCTGAAGAGTGTAACTTGTTAGGTTTACCATTTTAAATTGGCTAATTTGGTTGTCAAAAGTCAGTATCTGTGATTGCTCTCAAGCCCATAATTCCTAGAAGATCAAGACTATAAGTTCAAGCTTAAAGAATGGAACAAGTACTCAATCTTCGTTCCTTTAACTCAAAAAGTTAGTCAAATGAGGTTTAAGTTCTAGGAAGGTAAGTGGGACCTAGAACATATGGTATGTGTATGACCTTAGGTGGTTTAGATTGTCTAAAGTACCTAGGCATGATCCATATATGCAATGTGTTAAAAAGTTTTTGAAACTCATTTATCTTTTATATTTGCATAGTTTGGATCGATCCAACATTTTTTGCAGGATCGATCTTATTTTTGATTTGCGAAAGTTGATCGATCCAAGTTATACAATAGGATCGATCCATGTTTCAGAGAGGTTTGGATCGATCCAGCTTAAATTGTAGGATCGATATAGCTCGTGCGAAGTGCAGACTTTGTTATTTGTCAATCACAAGAAGTTTTATTCTTTGTTAAACTCTTAGTTACAGTTTTCTAAGTCTATTTAAGCCTGTTTAGGTTGGGAATTCAGGTATAAAGTTCGTTACTCATCTTTAGAACTTGAAACCCTTGTTTTCTTGAGTTTTCTATGCATCTCTTAATGTTTGGATCATAGATATAGTTCAGATGCATAGAACTTGAGTATAATTGTTCCTTAAACCTCATTCTTATTGTTTCTACTGGATTCGTGGATTCGAATTATGTCAGTGGATCTCCGGTGGTGTTGTGGACTCGGTGTATGGAAATAGGGCTGTAGATTCAGTTCGTGGAAATACCGTGAAGGCCAGTGTGAAATTGTTGGTGGTTAGTGCAAGATAGGAATTCTACTTGGGCTTTTGGATTCAAAAGAAACCCATTTGGATACTTGAGGACTTTCAAGAACTTCTCTCTTAGCCTATTTTTGCACCAAAAGAGTGCTCTTTATTGCATTCTACCTATAAAAACAAAAACAAAACAAAAAACAAAAAACAAAAAAGGCATTAAAACCAACTAAACTAAGTAAATATAAACTATTTTATCTGTTAAATCTGTTCATCTATTTCCAAAGAGCACCAAAAGAGTGCTCTTTATTTCCTAAGTTTCATAGATTTATAGTTCGGTTGGGATTGGTTGTCTTGTATTTTCTTTTCTATTTTATTTTCCATGTTTGATCTATTCATCTATATGTTTTTTTTTTTTTTTTACAGATTCATTTTTTATACAATTAATTCAATTATTTATTTTTTTTTTTATGGGCAAAGATCATACTTAGTTTTGTTTGATTGGGATTCTGATTTATAATTGAGAAGAAATAATCTATTTTATCAGTTAAAAAAATTATTTTTTTGACACAGATAGTGGATACTCACTCTCCTGTTTAATAAAAAAAAGTTTTTTACCCCATAAAACTTTTTAAGATTTTTGTTACCTCCTGTCAAGACTATTTTGTGTACTATTCATTAATCACCTACATTTACACCATATCCTATATACTATTTCAACTATTATAATGTATAGTATATCAATTTATAAAGTAAAATAATATGCTCAAATAGGAATGAAAAAAAATGAGAAAATCAGGGGTAAATATTATATGTCACATTAACAAAATGAGAAGATCATAGATAAAATACTAATAAGACTGTTGTAAAATTTGAAATTGAAGAAGATGATGGCAATCGGAAAGAGGAAGATGGAGTTTGAGAGTCATTACACATTATGGGAGTTTTTTCTATGGTTTTTGATATCTTTGAGAACTAATTGGGGGGATTTTGTAACAGTTTCCAAAAGAAAATGTATTCGGTGATTTTTGGGATTTGTTGCTGTTTGGTACTTTGAACACGTGAGATTGTGTTGGGTTGTTAAATGCAGCAATGTGAGGCATCTTTTTTTTTTTTCCCACATGGTATACATTAGTGTTAATTGTTTGTCAATTAGTAGGGAAGGGGACACCGCAATGCGAAAATTGTGGGGCATATGGGGATCCAAGTCCACCACTTAAACAAACTACCGCAAACTCGCCAATGGTGAGAGTCGAACCCATGACCTCTTAGATAAGAGTCATCTTTGATATTGAAAAAACAAAAGCAACAACAACCACTTTTGTAGAAAATTTGTTTGTAAAATCAATTCACAAAATTTAAACTGTGTTTGGATCTTTATTTATTTTATTTTAAAAAAAAATGCAAAAAAGGAATGTAATTTAAAATTGGGAAAATGATCAATAAGTCTCTAATTATAAGTTTTTTATACCCAAAAATCATAACTAAAAGATTATATACCCAAAAGTCCTTTCTTTTCCCAATAGATGCCTGATTGGATATTTAAGGTAGTTTTAATTCAATCCTTATTTTTTATATGTTATTATTTGAAACATATAAGATTATAAACTTTCTTATTTGATTTGTGTTATTTATTTATTTATTTTTCATTTTTTTGTTATATTTTAAATTAATTTTGATTTTGTATTAAAGTGCTAGTCAGCTTTTAAATTTTTTTATTTAAATCAAATTTCCTTGTTTTTAGGAAAAAATAAAAGAAATATTGATTGGCTAAAGTCTAGGACTTTTGGATAAAAGTTGACTTTAATTCTTTTTGTTATTTAGGGCATTTTTTTCTTTTTATATTTTCATAAACTTTTTGGTATGATTTTATTTTTTTGCTGAACTTTTGAGTATAAATCTTTGACATGAAGGACTTATGGGTAAAGAACCCTTTAAAATATATGGAGCGATCCTTAAATTAAAATAAGGACTACTCACCATTAAGATAGGTATTTTGAAAAATCGACCGTTGGGTTAGATAATCTTCTTATGTATGTCATGTCTATCAAAAATCACAGTGATCCAACAATCGGTTTTCAAAATATAGACTGTTAAGTAATTGTTACAGCATCCAACGGTAAATACTGTTAGAGTGTTTCATGAACTGTATTTTGAAAACCAATTGTCAGATCACTGTCAATTTTTGTACATATAATATGCATAAGAAGATTATCTAAACCAATAGTCGGTTTTTTAAAATACCATTGGTTGTGTAAGAAGATGGTGAGTGGTCCTTATTTTAACTTAAAGACCGGTACTTAATGGATATTGGCTTTTTAAAATACTTATTTTTGACAGAGGGCTAGTAACAAGTCAACATATCGGATCCGAGTTCTTCTGCAACGAGGGTACATTTCAAACTTGAAATTGCACGCTATGTATAATACATGTTCAATACATGTTTACAGGCTTGATTCACCCTTGTGCCATGTTATTGGATTTTCTCTCTCTAAAAACACCATAGATGAACTTTTAAATTTCATTTTTTTGAAAATATTTTTTTATTTGAAATTTTTATATAGTTTTCTTCACCATGATGTAAGAAACATGCCCGCAAATTCTGAGGTTCAATGGAGTTGTGGTTGAGGAGAAAAACCAAACCCTAGTCACGTTTTTTCCCAAAACCCGAGACTTTGAGCCTTTTTTGGAGAGGCTTAGACTTTGCATGAGTTAAAATAATTGGTATAGAAATGATCCTTGTTCCCTGAGCTTTAAAACAGTAAGTCGCACAGAATTTTCGGCGCACTATAAAAGGAGATATAAGCCCCGAAAGACCCCTGTTACATTGATTTTTTTGGTTAAAAACCCTAATTTTTAAGGAAGAAGAAGACACAATGCATGCAAAGCTCAATCGCATCTCAATACGTGTGCACGCGTGTGACACCAAACTGGGAATCAAAACGAATATCGGAGACCACCGCTAGAATCACCGTAGCGAACGAAGCGGATGGTACCAATCCAGTCGTCGAAAACCACCAGGAAAACGGCATGTGGGCTGCACTCTCCATTGTGGGCGAGTGGGGGCAATGGTGTTGAGTGATGGGCAGCCCCACGCAAAGCCCACTCTCGAGTATTAGAGAGTGTGGGTGATTGAGTGCACTTCCCGATGTCGTTTTGCTCCAAAAATTTTTTAAACTGTTTATTTTTTAATTTCTAATTTTCTGGTTATTTTTTTATATATTTTTTTTGAGTGCCAGAAAATTAAATGTTATATTTGGAAATGAAAATACTATATGAAACAACTTCATCGGGAGAGTATGGATTCGTTTGATTGAATTTTGACCCCAAATTTTTTGTGCAATCTTCAGGCATTATTTCTTTCTTTGTGGACCTATGTATTCTCCCTAGTAGTTTCTGGATTTTTGACTTTAATTTTTATTCAACTTAAATATATATTGATAATGTTATTAAAATTAAATAAAAATCCAGAATATTATCTAGATTTTTTAAAAACTTTTAGGTGATGGAATACACTGTTTAAAGTTATAGGGGACATGGATCACCACTTGTACTTGGACATTTGACCCAAACATTAATTAAAATGCATAATTAATTGCATTACACAATTAGTTTGTGTTCAATGCCTCCTACCCACCATGGTATGTGAGACCTTCTTGGCACGTTCCTACGTGAGTTGAGTGTGGCCTATTAATCCATTAATTAAAAGACTATTATTTGTTATATGTGCTAGCATATTAGATTAGATTTAATGGATAGATTAAAATTAATAACTCTTGTACGATTTATGTATTATATGTGTTTTATGTCTTAAGAACGTTTCACAAAATGCAAAGTGCGGCATCCCCAAAAATCTCATTTACATTTATGTCAGTAGATCATTTGTATAGGTATTTATAATTGTAGTGTAATATTTTTGGAGGGATACTTGTAAGGGGATGTGTTTTCGCACTAAGCATTATATGTGAAATATTTTTACAACATAAGCCAAAGTTATCATTTTTTTTTTTTTTTGAATTCATATGGAATTCATGCGCATTTTGTTGTATGGCACAAAAATAAATGGTGGTTTTTATATTATCTGTTGATATAAATTATCATATGGTTAATTAGGCGAGGTTCCGATACCCCTAATTTATGAAGTTGTTAGAAAATTAATCAATAACTACACTCTTAGTCTACGTATTTTGGGAGATGATTATGAGCATAGCGATTTTTCGATCCCAATGCGTAGAAAAGGATAATATTTATTGATTGAATTTTTGAATAAATAGAGGAGATGTGTACAATAAATAATAATGAAAATCTTGCATTTATGAATGTAGAAATGGCAGCCAAAAACATTATAGCTGACTTAGTTAGGGGCGACAAACTAACTAACCTAAACTATGACATCTAGTATAAGAAGGTTCGGTATCTTCTTAATGAGCAAGAGTTTCTGGATTTTGTGACCAGTAAGATGTCCAAACTTGATGAAGAGCAAATGGTCCAACATCGTTGTGATATGGAGGTCTACCAGAATTGGTACAAAAAGGACCACAGTGCGCCCTTTATCTTGTTGAGTAGCATGCATGATGACCTTATTGGTGAGTATGAGACTTGCCTAACTGCTAAGGACATGTGAGACCAACTTAAGTTTGATTTTGGAGGCACTTCCACCACAAGACTAAGGAGCTTTGTGCTCAAGTTTGAGGTGTATCATAGGGACCCTAAGCACATGATGACCTAGCATCTTTGAAAGATGTCTGGGATGATTTGTGACCTGAAAGCTGCTGGAAACGTCTTTACTAATGATTAACAAGTGCTAGCTATTATTCAATCTCTGCCTAATTCATGGGTCAACGTGAAACATATTTTGACCCATAATAAGAATATCAAGAATTTTTCTGATATTTCTCTCCATGTGAAACTAGAAGGGGAGCGCCAAGAGGTGACAAAATCTTATGCCTCACTTGCCCAAGGGGGGAAGTGTAGACCAAATGGGTCTAAATGCAAAGGTAAGAGCAAGAATGCAGGGCATGGAAAGATTAGCACTGATACTTCCAAATTCAAACGGAGAAGGGAAAAGTGAAGTGGAAAGAAAAATCTATCCAAAGTGAAGTGTTACAATTGTCAAAAGATGGGACATTTCACTAGTACTTGCACTGAGCCGAAACAGGTAATTCTTTCACTTAATCCTATTAGCATTTATGTATGCTCACATGTATTGCTTGCTAAATCCCTTTCTGATTGGATTATAGATACCGGAGCAACAAGATATGTAGCTCGTGAGCAAGCGGTATTTGTAGATTATCGAAGAGTTCCAGTTGGACCCTTGTTGTGTACATGGGAAATGGTAGTCATGAGGAAGCACTTGGTGTCGGTTCTTACCAGCTCCACTTATGCACAGTGCGTACTCTACTTCTACATGACGTATTCTATGTGCCTAGAGTTCTTCATAATCTATTATCAGTTCTTTCTTTATTACAGTTTGGATACATTTTTAATTTCATTTTGAATGGTTTAGACATTATGTTAGATGATGTAGTTATTGGACAAAGCTCGGTTTTGGGCAATTTATTTAAAGTTGATTTATTTGATTCTAAATCCTCGTCGACTTATATAATTGATAGTAATAAGACTGTTAATTTATCTACTTGGCATGCTAGACTTGGGCATATAAGAAAAGATTGGATGACTAGGCTAGTTAGAGAAGGCCTCTTAGGCTCACTCGCTAAGGTCGACCTACCCATATGTGAACCATGTTTAGCTTGAAAAGCATGTAGAAAGCCTTTTGGTAAGGTAGTGACAGTTACTCAACCTCTGGAGCTAGTTCACTCTGATATATGCGAACCTATAAATGTAAAGGCACGTCATTGTGCTTCTTATTTCACACTTTTATAGATGACTATACGCGATATGGTTATGTTCAATTGCTCGCTCACCGCTACGACGCTTTGGATTTTTTCAAACGTTTTGTAGTAGAAGTTGAAAATCAACAAGAGAAAAGACCAAAAACTTTTTGAACTGATCGCGGACGCGAATATTTATCTGATCAATTCAAGGAATTGTGTGAGGAAAAGGGGATCTGCAGATAACTCACTATTCCTAACACTTCGCAACAAAATGGTGTTGCAGAAAGAAGGAATAGGACACTTTTAGATATTGTCAGGTCAATGATGGCGCAGGCAAACCTCCCTATATCTTTATGGGGGAATGCATTATTGATTGTAGCTTACATACTTAATCGAATGCCTTTTTAGTCGATTTCCTCTACCCCATATGAGCTTTGGAAAGGCGAAAAGCCCAATTTAGAGCATTTACAACCTTGGGGATCTGCTGGTTTTGTACATAGTACATCCCACAAGCATGGGAAATTGGACCCTAGAAATAGAAAGCATATCTTTATATAGTATTCCTGAAAGCTCAAAAGGCTATGTAATGTATGGTGAACATCCAAATGGAGGAATGACTGAAATAAAGTCTCGTGATATCGTTTTCATTGAGGATGATTATCCTAGCATAAGCCATGCTAAAAGGGATCTGGATCTCTATGAGATAGAGGAACATGAAGACCTTATACCATCTTCAGGCGAGGGTGGGGAAATATTTCCTAATCCAATGACCGCTGAAAATAGTGGGAGTGACCTTTAACCAAATGGGAGTATTCCAAATAGGAGTGCTACACTAAACCCAGATTCTTAAGCATGCAGAGTTAGCAATAGAGGTCATATTCCTCGTCACCATTTTGAGAATGAGGGGAATATTCTTCTAAGTGCTACTAAAGATGAAGATGAGCATGCTTCTTTCTGTGAAGCACTTTCTTCATGAGCTAGTAAAGAGTGGATGAGTTCTATGCATGATGAGATGAGCTTCATGGATAATAATAACGTCTGTGAGATATTTAAACTTCCACCCGGGCGTAAGGCCATTGGAAACAAATGGGTTTTAAAGGTCAAACGCAAGGCAGATGGTTCGATTGACAAGTACAAGGCGCGCCTAGTGGCGAAAGGCTATACCCAACAAGAGGGTATTAATTATGAGGACACATTCTCTCCAGTGGTGAGATTTTCCTCCATCCACCTGATCTTAGCCATTATAGCACAACAGGATTTAGAAATTTATCAAATGGATGTTAAGATAACATTTCTCAATAGAGAACTAAACGAAAAGATCTATATGACTCAACCAGTGGGTTTTGAAGTCAAGGGACATGAGCGCAAAGTATACCGTCTCAAACGTTCCATCTATGGTCTTAAACAGTAGTCTAGGCACTGGTATTTAAGATTTCATAATTCCATTACTTCATTTGGTTTTGAGATGATTGAAGTGGACCATTGCGTGTATCTTAAACAATCCAAGAAGAACATCATAATCTTGTCATTATATGTTGATGACATTTTGTTGGCTGGGAATGACTAGGATTCTATTGTCGCCACTAAGAAGTAATTGTCCTCGGTATTTGATATAAAGGACATGGGTGAAGCAAATTATGTGCTGGGAGTTAAGATTACAAGATATCGTTTAAAGAAATTTCTTAGTTTGTCTCAATGGACTTACATAAAGAAAATTCTTGAACGTTTTCATATGCATAACTCCAAACCCATAGACACTCCAATGGAAAAGGGATGTACTTTGATCCTAGACCAATGTCCAAAGAATGATGAGAAAAAGTTCAAATGTCCAAGGTGCTTTATGTTGCTGCGATTGGGAGTCTGATGTACGCTATGTTATGTACACGACCAGATATATGTTTTGCAGTTGGCATGGTTAGTCGTTATCAGAGTAATCCTGGTCCAGTTCATTGGAGAGCGGTCAATAGGATTCTTAGGTACCTTTATGGGACTACTGATTATGCTCTATGTTATCATGGCGGAGACCTGAAGCTGAGAGGTTACAGTGATGCTGACTGGGCTAGTAATATAGATAAGCACAAATCCACTTCATATGCATTCATACTAGGAGGTGAAGCTATTTCTTGGTGTAGCAAGAAACAGTCATGTATTGCACTATATACTATGGAGTTAGAATATGTGGCATGTTCAGTAGCTGTACAGGAAGCTATTTCGCTGAGGAGATTTTTGCAACGCTTAGGTGTAACAGCTCATTCTGAGGATGTTGTATTGATTTATTCTGATAGTACATCAGCACTAGCGTATGCAAAAGATCCCAAGTACCACGGGAAAGCCAAACATATTGAGCTTCGGTACCATTACATTCGAGATATGGTTTTGCAAGGAGAAGTGACTTTACAGCATATATCTACTGGAAACATGGTGGTTGATCCTTTGACCAAGCCCATCACTAAAGATGCGTTCTTTTCTCATGTTGGGAGCATAGGACTGAGTAGAATATATATACCAACATTATTTTATTGTTTGGATTTATGTACCAACATTATTTTTATTTTTTTAATGAAATAAGTATTCATTTTTATCGGCTTTATTCTTATGTGGATTATTGTTGATGACACATTTTAATTATATGTCAATAGTTATGAATCGGCCCACTCACACGGGTGATTTACCTAGGCGCTTATATAGTGAACAAGATGAGACTTAAATGTCTTAAAGCGCTAAGACAATGATCTAATACATTTATATCCTTGCCGCCCAAAAGGTGAGAAAAATATATTTAATACTGATATGTCGCCTTAGATAAGAGCTAAGATGAGACCTTCTTAAAATGTCGATTATTGAGAATTGCCATAACTTTATGATGCCTATAATATAACCGATTATGAGATTTTAAGCAGGCCCTTTGAAAATAACTGAGCTGAAGCTCTCAGGTTAGACGCTTGCATAGCGATTAGACCTAGATTCGTATGGCGTTTCTACCTGTTTGTAGTGACATGCTCATTTCTATGAGACAATGCCATAGCATACATTTTATACTATATGTGCTTTGAGCAGACCATTAGTGGGAGTAATGAATGATCCCAGCTTCATTACTGTGTGAGCCACAAAGATTTGTAATTCCATTTGTTCCATTTGTTGACTTGAGACTATGTCATGTAGAGGATGCTCGGTGTTTCTACTTTGACATGCAAACCGAGGATCATGAGAGATTTGGTCTACAAGGCATGACTCGGAAAGCAGCTGAGTCTAGTTGGATTGACATGTGGACTTAAGGAAGACTAATTAATGATACACCATGTAATGTGACTCATAGCTGGTCAGCGTCTATATCGTAATGTGTTTGTGACATAGGACATGAGTACATCACATATTTTTTGGATATAGCACTGCTTATTATTATTATTATTATTTTTAGAAAGGATTAAGAGTGCTTAATCAGTTGTAGTAAAAGATGTCTAGGGTATAATCGAAAAACCCTCGAGTGATGCGCTTTTAT
This sequence comes from Hamamelis virginiana, assembly GCA_017140935.1. NCBI lineage: Eukaryota > Viridiplantae > Streptophyta > Magnoliopsida > Saxifragales > Hamamelidaceae > Hamamelis > Hamamelis virginiana. The sequence goes on from JAESVK010000960.1 coordinate 233,813, forward strand.
TTGTCAAATGATGACTTGATAATTGTGTTCTTGAGGTTGTATGTTTTTTCTCGTGAGGTCGCATGTCCCATTTCCTGTATGATCGAGGAGATGAATATGAGAGATAGAGAAAGATTGATGAAATTGCTACACCTTGTGTGGGAGAGTAGACTGATTATCTCACCCTGTGTGGGCGAGTGGAAGATGTTAACGAATAATGGGTCGGGTCGCTCCAACCAGTATTTGGATACGCCCACAAAGGGGATAGGATCAGCTCAAAAGTTTAAATTTAAATATTGGTTTAAACTTAAATTAGGAGATATTATCTCCTAATCTTATCGGTGGTTATTTTAAGAGCCTCTCTTCTATCATCAGATAGACATTATAACATATAGAAAATACACTGTCATTCTGTGATATTTTCTCTCTCTAAAAGGCTCTCTCTAAAAATTTCTCTCCATTAGAGCTATTCCAAGCTTTTTGGATTTGGGTCGTGGATTTTGTGGGTAACTCTTGTAGTCAACCCAATATCTCACAAACGAAGACTACACGAGGGTTTGGAGGCTGCGACAGAGGATTAGTAACAAGTCAGCATGTCGGATCCGGGTTCTTCCACAACGAGAGTACATTTCGAACTTGAAATTACATGCTATGAGTTGTATTTTAATGCATGCTATGTATAATACAAGCTCAATACATGTTTACACTACTAATAGAAACACTTTTTCCTCCTAAAAGAAAACTAGATAACAGAACAAAACATCAAATGGCTAACTAGCCTTGCAATTAGAAATGATGAGACTTCGACCAGACGAGTCCTCAATCCATACATCAAGACCCACTGTTCACTAAGGTGTGTTTGGCGAGCCACCTTGGTACCCTTTTTTATTTTGAAAAAAAAAAATATTTGGGTAAATTACAAATAACATCCCTTGTGATTAGATCAAATAAAAATTAGTTTTTATTTTATTTTATTTTATTTTTCTTTAAATTGCTTCAAATTAGTCCTATGTACCGATTTTATCCTCCAATTTTTTTTTTTGCAATGCAATTTTACTATGGTAGTTCAATGGATAAAATCGAAATTATAGAAAGATTAGAGGAATAAAATCAACGATACAGAAAAATTTGAGGGATAAACACGATACTTCATAAACTAATTTGAAGCAATTCAAAGTCAAAAGATTAGAGTGAAATTTAAATTATTTATCCTTTTTTTCTCCACCTCGATACCTTTTCTCTTAACGAGTAAGAATCATCAGAATACCTCAAGGGCCTGTTTGAGAATTTCGAAAATTGGGTCTGGCCAATTCTGATCTCTTTCTGTTATATGGTTTTTATGTGAACCAGCTTACAGTTGGCTTGAAAAAAACTGTATTTATGTCTTATTTTCTGGATAGGATTGAACTGATCTACAGAAAAAATGCACTTACCAAACAGTACTAAATAAAAACCAGACAGACTTATCCTCAGCTTGCCAGGTTCTTAAGTTTGCCAAACACCCTCAAAGGACTTAATTTTTAATCTTTATGGTCCAAGAGAAAGCAGGCCTAGGTCCTTAATTAAGGTTAAAAACTCAAACTTTGCCAACACGTCAAATGTCTAAGTAATTAAGGAATTTTGTACCGTTGCCATAGGATGAGATTTTCATGAACATTTGACGTCAGGTTTATCTTTTAGGGCTCCAATCATTGTTTCTAGGGCCATTTGATTCTTTCTTCTTGGACAGGCCCACTACAATGATATGCCCATTGACATTCCCCTCTCTCCCACACGCCTCCTTTAATTTCCAATGAAATACTCTTGATTACTTCATATTAGTCTTTATTTATAATTTTCTTTTTCTTTCAAAATTTCTCTTATTAATTTATTTTTTGTTACACCATCCACCCCCAGTTCCTACACTTATCCACAAATATATGAGCTTATATATAATTTAGGAAAAATTACAGTTTGCTTTCATGAATTATAGATTTTTTTTTTTTTTTAATTGTCTCCTTATGGTATCGATTGAAGCAATGTGTTCCTGGACTATTTTAATGTAACAAATTGTCACATTCTTTCTGTTAAAAATGATATATATTAGACTTGTTAATTTTTTATGCAGTATTTATCCTAATTAAACTGCTAATGTATCTATAAGCATATCAATGAATTTTCATGATTTTTCTTAATATATTTTAATTTTTATGAATTGTTTTCTTTATATAGTAAATAAAATTAATAATAAATAGAATATATTGAGAAAAATAATGAAACTTCACCGATATGCCTGTAAACCCATTAGCAATCCAGGATAAATACTGCATAAAAAAACTAACAAGCCTAACGCCATTTTTCAGTCCAAAAATTTAAATTACTAACTGTGAGAATGAGATAATTTGAAAAGGACCAATAATTAAGGGAGCACATTGCTTCAATCGATACCACAATGGGAGAATTTAAAAACGGCCTATGGTTCAGGAGGCCAAATTGTAATTTTTGATATAATTTATTTAAAGGATCAGGTTCTGGTGACACATAGTTGTTATTCATGGTTTGACACATGATTTGTAAAACTATATATAGGACATGTATTTTATGAAACTAACTGTTGGATTAAATATTACGCTTATATAAATTATGTCTGCCAAAAATCACATTGATTCAATAGTTGGTTTTTCAGAATATCAACTGTGAAAAACTGTGATAGTTTCCTATAGTTTTTACCGTTTATTTCAAATCTGTGATGTTTTTAAAAAATAGCGGTTGAATCAATGTAATGTTTGGCAGACATAAAAATCGGTTTCTCAAAAGATCTATATGGTTTTGCAAACCATGTATCAAATCATTGATAAGAAATATGTATCACCTTTATTAAAATAATAGTGTTATAATGTTTCATAATTATTGCCTCCCTTGTGAGAATAGGGATCCGGAGTTCTTTTATTTTTTTTGGGTACTTGCACATATAAACTTATATAAAGATTTGGCTTAGTAGTCAATTAATTTTGAAAAACGATTGTTGGATTAAATATTCTTCCTATATATATCATGCAAAAAATTACAGTGATCCGACTAAAATATAGACAATGAAAAACTGATTGATCGTTGAATACTGTCACAGTTTTTCATAATCTATATTTTAGAAATCGACTGTCGGATCACTATAATATTTTTCAAAAGACTAATCAAGCAATTGATTTTTCAAAATACTTATCCTATATTGATCGAAAATCCAAATCTTTACATAAACTTATATGTATATGTACGTAGTTATTTTTAAAAAAAAAAAAAAAAAAAAAAAGAACTCTAGGAATCCATATTTATGTGAAACTCATGTTTAAAAATAAAAACAAAGCAATTTTGACAGGCAGCGTTTTTATGAGATTAAAATTTAAAAATCAAATCAAAACAATTTTAGCTGTTTCTTTTAAATTTCAAAAATAGCAGGCCCAAACAAATTTGGAAATTTAAAAATATATGGAAATATCTTGACACAACACCATAATAATTAATAATTCAAAAACCAAATCGTAAATGCGCATATTCACATGGGAGATGAAGCCTTATTGGCCCTCTTTCATCGTCTTAGGGAAAAATTTTCAGAAGACTAATCAATAACGATGTTATGACTAACATGAATAATTAACAGCTACTGAACAGAACTCAATGTCTAATCTGACGTGATTGCATTCTAACATTTTTCACCTTTGCTACACCAAGCTGACCTACGCCCTTGCTGTTGGGTCTAGTGTAGGACCAAAACCATCTGCTGCCTCAAAATTTGTTTTCCATTTCACGACCAACCTCTTAAAACCACAACATATACCTTCCCCATCTAGTTAGCATATTCTCATATAAGTTATGTGAGTACGAAGTTCATAAATAATTATAAAAAGTACTGCTTTTACGGTTCAAGTTTTTCGTTCCTATAGTTCATGACAACCACATAATGGCAATGCATTAATTATAATTACAAGCTGCCTGCCTTCTCTCATCTTATAAAAATCACATTCACCTTCACTTCTATTTTTTACCGTCTTCTATTTTCACCGTCCTTATATTTTTACTATCCTTATAGAAGTCAGGGAAAATATACCAAACAGTAAAAACACAGTGAAAATAAAAATACAGGAAAAAAAATATAAGAAAAAACGCAGTGAAAATGATAAAAACACATTGACGTTTTCATTGTGTTGAGATTTTTACTGTGTCCAACATTTTCACTGCTGAATGTTTTCACTGTATCCAACATTTTCATTATTAGACGGGAAATGGAAACGAGAATGTGTCCAGGACGCCTAGCACCGCTCAATAATTATAGGATGCATACTATTGCTTTAGACAATGTATTTATGGATGTCACATGCATGCCAAAAATCAAGGTGATCGTATGTCAGAAAATATAACTATGGAAAACTGTTACTGCTGAAAACTACAATAGTTTTTCTCAGTGACATTTTGATAAACCGACTGTTGGATCATTGTAATTTTTGACATACATGACATACATAAGTACAATATCTAACCCAACGGTCAGTTTCATGCTAACATAAGTTTATATAAGCATATATGCTAATATGATTATTTATGCCAACTTATATACATATATGGAGACGGGTAGAATCTGGATTTTGGTTTGGGGGAGTCAATTTTTTTTTCTTTTTATCCACATTTACAATAAAGTTATTAAACAGTAGGCCTTCAAAAGACACATAGAATACACATAACAAATTACATACATATATAGATATTTATGAAACATTAAATTTTAAAAAGAAATTGTGAATAAATATCAAATACCAAATAATTAAAACCATACGTTTCAATTGGCTCACCCCCAACCTTATATATATACACCAAAGGATAAGAATGTTATTATCAGGTTGACTTGTATCAAGTCACCTGCTTTAGAGGTACTTGCAAATATTATTTTAATCGATTGTTGGATTAGATACTCCTCTTATGTTTATAATGTGTACCAAAAATCACAGTGATCCAATGGTTGGTTTCTGAAAAACTGACTGTGAAAAAATGGTGATATTTTGAAGAACAAAAAAGTCACAGTTGTTCAAAATGATTTTTTTAAAACTAACCGTTTGATCACATTGATTTTTGGCAGACATGAAAAATCTAAGAGAAATATCTAATCTAACAATCAGTTTTTCAAAATATAATCTGCAAGTACCTCTAAAGCAGGTGATCTTATGCAACTTGAATTAAGTCTACCTGACAATAGCATTCCTATATCAAAAAATATATAATAAAATATATATAATATACACTAAATGAGTGAAAGCGAGGATGAGTGAAAGTCGGGGGGCCATTCCTTGCTCAACCCTTCCCAAACCTTTTAAGTCTTACACATATCAATTGAAAATTGAAAAGTCAAGGGGCCAAGGGCCCTCCTCCCTATGCTCTAGTTCCACCACTGCATGGAGATGCTAGTTTGTATAAGATGCACCGAATGAAAAGATAACCTCTGTTGAATCAATTACTAAATAAATTTTAAAAAACCAACCATTAGATCAAACACTCCTCTTATATATGTTAAGTGATCCAACTGTTCATTTTTGAAAAATGTCACTATGAAAAACTGTGACTTTTTTGTTCTACAAAATGTCACCATTTTTTCACAGTTTGTTTTTTCAAAAACTGACTGTTGAATCACTATAATTTTTTGTAGACATGACATGCATAATAGAAGTATCTAATCCAATTATTGGTTTTTCAAAACCTATTATGCAATAGCCTATTAAGTTGTATAAAGTGCACTTTATACTAACATTTCCGTCTTAAAAAAATAAAAAATAAAAATAAAAATAAAAACTAACTATCTAGAGCAAGAATGGGATTTTTTTTGCTGACGTGGATCAACCAAAATGTATGATGCATGCTGTGAAAACAAATATTGGGATGGCAGATCAATTATCACTTGAACTAGGATCTAAGCTGGTCCTAATTACTCGTACTAATTAAGTGATTGATTACAAGACGATGCCAAGATAATGATGCAATATACGCCCACGGAAATGGCCCAGTCCTGAACTCATGGTCTCCGACAACGACACTGTGATTCATTAGCTCATCCTTACTTTCAAACAACGTGATTTCTTCCCGTGGGACCCGAAATTATTGGCCCTTTTATCTTCAATTTCCCAATCATCTATACTTACAAACTACAAAATATTATAAAATGTTGAATGATCCCTACTTTAGATTCTATTTAAATCTCCAAAAAGTTGAGAGGAAAGAAATGGAAAAAGACCAAAAATGCTTTAGAAAAACCGAAAAAAAAAAAGAAAGTTTATTTTTAAGTAAATTCCTATATTTGAAAGTGCCGACTAGGCTGTTGGTAAAATCTATTGGTGGTTGTATCAAAGACTTGGATTCGAGTCCTGTATTCTTTAAGGTGGAAAAGGTTTAAGGAAAAGGAAAGGACTACCTTCTGCTATGAAAATGTTTATAAGGAAAAGGAAAAGATTACCTTCTGTTGTGTAACTTATAAAGCTCTTGACAAAAAGAAAAAAAGGAAGTAAATTCCAATATTTTCCTTGGTTTCTAGAGCATTGATGTTGTAAGTTGTAACTATAACATGGGCACTAATAGCTGGTAGTATTATTTCACACTAACTATTTTCTGCTGCATCAAACTCTATTCATAACTTTTTGTGCTCATTGACAACAGAAATGCATGTAAGTTTTAGCAGTAAAATCAGTTACACCTGCACTTCATTGAACTGCAAATGTAAAGGTTTACAATCCAACATAAGCCTCTTAATTGCCTGGATATATAGGTACCATGCCCTTGCTTTATGCCAAATCCAGAAATTCAATCCCCAGTTATTTCTCCTGTGTTTTGCTACCTCTCTCCAATGTGAGAGAGAGAGAGACAGAGAGAGAGAGAGAGAGAGAGAGGTACGACTGGTATTCAAAGAGTTATTAATTCAGTTTGTTATGCAGACTTGAGACTTGGGTGATAGAAGGAATTACAGTGAAATACTTAATACCAGCTCAGCTAGCTTAGTCAGAAAAGAGTCAAGACCCACAAGGCCACAAGGTAATGGTCCCCTGAAAAATAAAATGACAATGATACTGAACAAGAGTCCAACGAACCTTGAAAAATGAAGAACAAGATGATGTAGATGAGTCGCAAATGAGTCAAAAACAAAGTAAACTATTTACTTTTCAGAATACTATTTTTTGATAAACACCCAAATAGAATCATGCTATTTGCAGTTTTAACGCACCAAATAGAAAGTTCCTACCAATTTCATGATCAAATTGTAGTTAAATTATCAACAAGTGTTCCCCTAAATTTGCTATTTAACAGAAATCAACTTTATCTTATCAGAAATCTAGAAAGGAGCAACAAAGAGACTGAAAGAACCTATTCAGCATTTTCCTTTCCCTTCCCTTGCTCTTTCCAAGATCCAAACATACCCAAATTATGAATCCTCGAATGAAAAAGGTTATAAAGTGTACTTCATAGAAGGGATAGATTAAATAAACTCAAATTAGGCATTGCAGATTAATAGAATTATGAAACAGAACAGGGGGTTCAAATTTACATCACACAACAAACAATTGAAATGAGAGAAACAGATGGGTTTTTGTTTTTTCATTTTTTTATTCACACCACAGGCACCCAAAAACAATCCACTTACATACAAGAAAGCACATTATTGTCACGCTGATAAATCTAAAGAAATGGCTAAGAATACTGATAAGAATACAAAACAGAGATCTTACAGGGAGGAACAAGAGCTTTTTCTTATCCTTTCACACAGCAGTCTCTTTTGAGATCACTAAGACCAACAACGAACAGGGGTAAAATGCTGAAGAGACACCGCGTGCCATCATCCAAATTGCAGCCAAGAAACTACAATTCTCATCCAATGTTGCAAAGATTGAATACTCCAACTGTCTGCATATTATTGCAATGACCAAACTTACATAAACCCAATTATGTAGTCTGCAGCAATACAAAACTAGTTCATTTCTTGTAAAATTGAATTTGGTAGCCATATATATTCTTCAAAATGCCAGATCCCAGTTTTGATTTGAAGAAAACTTCATTCCTACCACCAAAGCAGCAACAATTCAACCACTTTTTGTGCAACTTCAGAAGTTCTCACACAACGTAACTTGATGGTTGGTCCAAATACTAATAGCACCAATTTCAACCTTAATTCTTGTAGAATTGATCATAAACCCTGATAATTCACACACACTTTCTCTCTCTCTCTCTCTCTTTCTCTCCTCCAAGGGAACCCATAAACCTAAACAATTGAACCCTAAAATCCTATTTCTCAAACAAGGGGGGGAGCAGGCAATGAGACAAAGTACTAAAAACCCTAATAATTGAATTCATTCATTCATACATAATTTCAAATTCCCACAAACCCTAATTCTTCCCTCCCCCGAAACACTCAAGCTAAAACCCTAATCCTAATTCACTAAGAATTGTCATCTCCACACGCACAAAAACAACAACAAACATAGACATACATACATATATATAAATAATTATATATACCGACACACCCCAAATCAACGCGGATCATCATCTCTTCGTCCCGATGAAGATGCGTTGGCACCCGACAACGAAGCGAGCAAATTCAAGTGGCCCTGCGCAATCGGTAAGTAATTCCCAACCCTAGCAGCAGACGCCTCTCCCATAGACTGCTGATGCTGCATAAACCGGCCCGATAGCATCGGCTGCGATGCTATCACCCCTGGTGTGGGGACCACCATTTCTGGTGGTGGCCCTGCTGCAGCCGCAGCTGCAGCAGCAAAGCTCCACACCTGTCCGAAGTCCGGTCTGGCAGGTACGGCCCAGAAGCCGGCCGCTGTTGGACCCATAGAAGTGTGTCCCACAGTAGCAACGTCGTCTTTTCCGCTGCCGTCGACTGCTTCGTCGTCGGTGCGGAATCGCTTTCCCAATATAAATGGAGTCGGGCTAGCGAGTAAGGAGGGCTGCTGGTGAGAGGGTTTCTGGTCGAGTGAAGCCGAGGTGGAAGAGCCGCCGCCGCCGCGAACGGATACGGAGACAGTAGAGAAGCTGGCGGGGGTGGTGCCGGTGCCGGTGGCGGCGATGATGGACGGCTCGGCTTGACGGAGAAGCCATTCGATGGTTTGGCCGTCCGATTTATGACCGAGTTCGCGAGTGAGTTGGAAGACTCGGGCAGCGCATATAATCGGCATACGTATACGGCGTCCACGTCCGTCAACCTTGCTATGACGGTCCTTGGCCGGAGGTTTCTTCACCGTTAAGGCTCCGTTTCCTGGCGGCTGCTGTCTTTGTGGGTCGATAATTGCGCCGTTAGTAACGCCGTTAGATGCTCCGTCTGAGGTAGACATGGGTTATTGATTCTGTAGAGAGAAAAACAAACAAGTGTAGAGGTAGTAGATAGAGAGAGAAAATGGAGTGAGTGTTTTGCTTAGATGAGCTGGTGTGCGCTTGTGTAGGTGTAATTGGGAAGGAGAGAGAGAGAAAACAGAACTCTAATCATTGAGCGGCAGGAGCTGGTGGAGACAGGAAGAGGGCACATGGGTGGTGGAGCCCACATAACCCACAGCTCACGCCCCTTCTCTAGTACTGGGTGTAGGAATGAAGCCAACGCGCTGAGACACGCGCTTGTCGGATGGGCCAGTTGTAGGGGGAATTTAAGTGGGGTTGTCAGATTGGGACCCACTTTTTTCCGTACTTGAATTGAAGGCTCAACACACCTCCAGCTAGGTCCAGTAAGTTCTATGCAAGTTCAGTCATCCACTCATTTAAGGCCACGTCTGCATTAATTAGTATTGAGGACTCCAGTCCCAAAACTGTGGATACAGAGAGTTGTTAATCTGTGACTTGTGTCTTTAACTAAAATCCATAATATCACTCGTACTAGTACTTGTTTTAGTTTCATAACTTCAAACCCGTCGGTACGGTCACATAATAAGGTAAGAATTATGTACGATCAAATTTGTAACTAATCACTAAATCTATTAATTAATTTATTTTACTTTTGGCAAATAAAAAATATATTAAATTTATTAAATTAGACTATTGATCTAACAATTTATGTAAAATTGTATAAGATATCCTTTCTAAGATCAATTTTCAAATATATTTTGAAAAATTAATCGTTGGATTAAATACTTCTTTTATATATATCATGAATATCAAAAATTATAAATATTTCTATACTTAGCTTTTGAAAAGTGTCACAGTGAAAAATAGTAAAATTTTGAAGTTACATTTTTATTCTTCAAAATATTACCATTTTTTCAAAACTAAGTGGAAGTTCAAACCCAGAAAGTACCTATACTCATTGCATAGTAACAATACTCACAATATATGTTTTTAAATTTTAAATAATGTGAGAATTGTTAGAATTTATTTAAAATTTTATTATTTTTATAATTTTATTTATCAATTTTTATGATGATGGAGTTATTTATATTTTGTAACTCCTCATCATTATCTCTATTCTTATGGAGTTTTATTATTGTCATTTCATTTTATTTTATTTATATGATTGACCTTGAGTAAAGACAGAGAATTTTACGCCGAAAATTTCAACTTTATTATCTACCTTTTTTTTTTCTTTATATAATATTTTAAATTCATATAGTTTATATGATAAACTTTGAACATACGAGTGATTCGAGTGGATCATGTAGAATTTATTAACTACACACAAGGACTTCATGAAGGATTGTTGTATCTTGAAAGTGGAACGTCATTCAACCTCAGTGGAGAAGAGAGTGTATTTTCTTTAAGGGAGAGCAGTATACAGATCCACATAAGGAAGAGCACAGTCAACCTCATTGTTATATATGTGCATAACATTATTTATCCAATACTAAATTAACAAAATTGCTACAAATATTTTAAACAATAAAGGACTCTGTACCTTAACCTATGTACAATCTAGGAGCATATGCCTTTCCCATTACCCATATGATAAATTGCCTAGCTATAAGTCTCGCAATGAATTATCTCTTTTCATTCCTTATATAAACCTTCTCAATCCCACTTATATTCAAGCTATTAAGTCATCACCATTGACGACAAACTTATATATAAAATAAAGGTCATGTTTGCAGTATTATTCACTTTTTCTAAAATCACTTTTAAAGTTCAAAATTATATTTGATTTAAGAGATGCGGTGATAATTACTTTTATAATACTTAAATAATAATAGGATGATATATTGGCAAAATTTTCATACTAAAAATAATTGTGGTAAAAATTAGAAAATTTTAATTTTTATTATAATAAAAAAGTATAAAAATTTTATTATATAAAAATATAATTTAAATATAATTCAATGTCACTCCGAACATTGAATGCATTTACTAAGAAACTATCCTTACAAGATGCAGGGAGGCATATTTTAATTATCATTTAAAAAAAAAATAATAATAATAATAAAAACAGGTAGTAAAGTGGATGCAAGTCCAGTCTTGTTGGAACCAATGGTAAATTGGTAATAAAGTTGTTGAATGGCGGAAAAAGGAAAAAGTTAAGGAAATAAAACGTGTTACGTGCTTTGACGTGCAGTGCACGCTCTTGCCCTAGACGCGTAGATGACTCGTCTTCGCTTTAATGTAGCACCAGTCAGTGAGTTAGTCAGTTGTAGAAATTAACACCTGGCCAGCTGTTTAATTACGTAATTTGCCACTTTTATTTCCACATTCAGGGAGGCTTTTGATTCCGGAACAATGATTCCTCAGATGGGTCATATCCAAATATCATATACGCACTGTGTACGTAAGCCGGTTGATTATATCATTACCATTAAGGCAGTAGTGGTATATGCCTCACACAATTTAAGCCTTTTAATTATTTTCTTAATATTAATATTAACTATAATAAAAAAATAGAAAAGAAAGGTTAAATGATTTAGTATATTATTAGGGATATATTAGAAAAACATTTGCTGTATCATTAGGAATATATTTGATACACACTTTTTTAGTCTAGTTTAGCAATTTTCATATCATTGTGTCATTCATGGGAGTAAAGTTATTTTCTTGTGAGTACGTATGTATATAAATTTATGTAGGGATTTGAATTTTTAGTTCATATATATTTTAAAAAATCGATTGTTGGATTAGATATTCTTTTTATACATATCATGTATGCCAAAAATCATAGTGATTCAATGATTAGTTTTTAAAATACAGACTATGAAAAACTCTGACAATATCCAACAGTGAAATCTGTCAGAGTTTTTCACAGTCTATATTTTAAAAACCAACCATAGGATCATCGTGATTTTTGAAATGCATGACATCTATAAAAAGTATATCTAATCCAACGATCAGCAGTTCGAAATACCTATCGATAACGTGTTAGTTAAAAACTCAAATCCTCACATAATTAAGTTTATACATGTATATACCCACAAAATCGATCCTGTAAGGATGTCCTTACATTTCTTATCATCAACCCACTTTCATTAGAAGAAAAGTGTTTCACGATTTGTATTTTGAAAACCAATTATCGGATTACTATAATTTTTGGTTGTACATACCCATAACAAAATTACTAGTTAAAAGATATTGTTAACACACGCACACACTAGACTCACAGAGATGGGATAAGGTCGAATCCAAATTTTCTCTTCAAAAGGGACTAAATTAAGAAGAGGAGATGGGACTTTATAAACCTCACACACTCCCACTAAACTACTGATGTGGGACAAAACCACTATAATTTTATTTTTTCCAAAGTTGAGTTAACACACGCACACAAAACACACGCACTAGACTCACAAAGGTGATTGTGCCAGACTTAAAGATGCATATGGAGTATACATCTTGCAGCAATCAACCTCAGGTGCGATGCTTACCAAAATCACTCCGATGCTCAAACCAATTGGGTAATGGCTGGAAATAAGAAAAGAACTCTGAATAGAGAGAATGTTGAGGCTCTTAGGTTTGAATCGAGGCTCCTTTTACAGATAAGGGAGGTGGTCTTTGAATAGGGAAGTGCCCCTGAAATCTAAGAAAAGTATCTTCTTTCGTATGATCTTGGGAGAAAATCCTTGTTGAATATCCTCTCTTCAGTCATTTTATCTTTTTTAATATCTTCCATTTTTGAAAATTTTCTTTGAGATATAAACAACCTTATATCAAGGA